>PVKS010035537.1:0-20012 GCA_004027875.1 Aplodontia rufa | reverse complement strand
ATGATTCTTTCTGTCTCCCTCCATCTCTCTTTTTAAAGAAGACAGAATGGGGCTGGGGCAATGGCTCGGCGATTATAGTGCTTGCTTGGCATGTACAAGGATGCAGATTCAAGCCCCAGCACCACCTACAGAACGAAGTGTCAGCAATGAGACCAAGTGAAAAAATAAATAAAATTGATTCTCTCTCTCTCTCTCTCTCTCTCTCTCGAAGAAGAAGAAGAAGAAGAAGAAGAAGAAGAAGAAGAAGAAAGGGAATCACAGGGAGGAGGGGAGGAGGCAGCCTCGCTGCCCAGCAGGAGATTCACAGGTATTAGTACATGGGATGTATGCGCTAACCAGATTGTGGTGTTAATCAGTTCAGAATGCATCCATGTGATAAAGCGTCCTGATGTACACCTTAAACAAATTTTGTCAGTTATACCTCAATGCTGCTGGGGGGAAATAAAAAAGCAAAATATGACCCATAAAAAAGAATGTGTGGAGTTGACCACTTCACCTGAGCACTCAGGAAAAACCATCATCTCCATCGTAATGACAGTCACCCCGTTCAGGCAGAGACACTGATTCTTGTAAGAAATGCAGCTTGCCCTGGGGACCTTCTGACAAGTGAACTGAGCCAGTCATAAAACGGCAGGATCCACTTCGTGAGGTACCTAGAGTTGTCCAACTCACAGGCAGAGGGCAGCATAAGAGTAACCCAGGGTAGGGTTGGGGACTTAGTGTTCCAGGGCCAGGGAGTTTCTGTTTTGCAAGATGGGAATTTCTAGAGAGCTGTGCGCATGTTGCTGTATCCAACACTACTGAACGCTTGAAATGGTAAAGATGGGAATTTGGTTATGTGTTTTATTAGCATTATTAAAAATAAATGAGGGGGTTGAAGCAGAGAATCAGTGGTTAAAGTTCTTTCCAGGCATATGCAAAGAATCTGGTGCAAACCCCAGCACCACATACACAACTCTCAGAGAAATGAAGGCCAGGTGAAAAAATAAATTTAAAAAATGATTCTCAAAAAATTAAAAAAATATAAACATTTTAAAATTTTTTTGAAAAATAGATGATCCTCTACGTGTATTTTGTTTTTAAAGAGAGGGACAGTGAGAGAGAGAGAGAGAGAGAGAGAGAGAGAACCAATTTTATTTAGTTATTCATGTGGCTTTCGTTGCTCTGACACTTTGTTGTGTGCATGGTGCTGGGACTAACCCACGTCTTTGCACATGCCAGGCATGCGCTGTAACCTCTGAGCCACTGTTCCAGTCCCTCCCTCCTCTCTCTAAAGTAAATAAATAAATAAATAAATAATAGAGGCGGCCAGGTGTGGTGGCTCATGCCTATAATTTCAGCAACTCATGAGGCAGATGCAGGATCACAAGTTCAAAGCCACTCTTAGCAGTTTTTTTTAGAGGGACAATGAGCGAGAGGGGGAGAGATAGAATCAATTTTTATTGAGTTTTTCACATGGCTTTCACTGCTCTGACACTTAGTTGTGTACGTGGTGCTGGGGTTTGAACCACGGTTCTCATGCGTGCCAGGCAAGCGCTCCCACCGCTGAGGCACAGCTCCAGCCCTGGCCCTTGCTTTTTAAGCACCCACCCCAGTGGCACAAACCCAGGCTGGGCCTCATGATGTGCAGCCCACAGCTCTGCAGGCACTCTCTGTGTAAGAAAGCATCAATGCATCTGAAAGTGGGGCTCTCCCACAAGAACCTCACCTTGAGGCATCCTACACACTACACCTTCCTCCCACCTGTCCACCTCCCTGAGAGCAAGACTTGTGACCTCTGGGTGCCCACAATGTCTTGCCCCTACCCAGACTCAGGCAGGCACCAGCCTCTTGGCCACACAGGGGTGCTGCCAGGAGGCTACTCTTTGACCTCTGGCTGACCTGCCACACTGTCCAGCTCTCCAGCTAGGTGTGACCACCACTGGTTGATGGGTCAATGTTGTCCAACTTTTGCCCACTCCAGGCCTCACCTTGCAGCAGAACATTCCAGAATAGATTTTATGGATGGACTTTGCCTTGGACGCAC
Organism: Aplodontia rufa; assembly: GCA_004027875.1. Lineage (NCBI taxonomy): Eukaryota > Metazoa > Chordata > Mammalia > Rodentia > Aplodontiidae > Aplodontia > Aplodontia rufa. The sequence continues at coordinate 17,986 of PVKS010035537.1, read as the reverse complement.
CAGGGGGCACCTGAACCCACCGTCACCAGGGATGGAAATGCCCGAGTCACCCCTTCAGTGAGGAAGAATAGGGGCCTTGGGAGGCTGGGAAGCAGCCAGTCAGGCAAGTTCCTACCTGTTCCTGTTGCTCCCTGCCCCAAAGCCGGCAGAATTTGGGCACCCTCAAGGGGCACCTTCTAACCCTCCCAACCATACAGGCTGGGCAGAAAGTATCTGCCCAAACATCATAACCAGCATTTTCCTTGAAGGTGCAGGCCTCCAGAATGATGTGGGAACAGAGGCCAGGGTTGTTCCTCCCCATCATGCTGGACACCCTTAAGGGACACCAGTCTAGGTGGCCACACCTAGGAAGAGAGTCTACAGGTTGATAGGAGTAGGAGATGTTCACCTGAAGCAGGAATAGTGAGAGAGCTGCCCCAGTCTCTGCCATCTCCTCCCAAACCCCCTCCATGAGTGCTGTGGTAGGTGCTACCCGACTCCTCCCTTGGCTGTCCATCCACCCTGTACACATGTAGGAACCAGAGCCGCCCTGCCCCAGTCAGTCTTCAGCTCTTCCCAAACTAGACTTGAACTTCCCCTGTCATCCACTTCCACCAGCACAGGTAGAGTACAGTCCCACACAAACAACAGCCAGCGGCAACAGCTGCCTAGAGCATTCCCAGGTCTCTGGGGGAGAGACACTCAGGATTCCATCCCATCGGGCTAGCATTGCCCCTGGACAATCTGAGCCCCCCACACCTCGCATCTTTCCAGGGCTGTTCTCCGAGAGACCTCCTTCTCACCCATCCACCTCTCTTGGTGCGCCCTATACATTCTTCACAGTCTACTTACCTGTCACCACCCTCCCAGGCAAAGGGAGGTCCCAACTTCTCCAGGATTCTCAATACCATGCACATGAACACAGCTTATCAGGACACCATACCTAGATAGGGAGTGATGGGCTTGCTGCCTCGTCCCCCTCCAGCAGAGCAAACCTCACTTCCTCATATCTGGCCCAATGTAGTTGGGTAGTGAAGAACAGCAGCAGCAGATATGGCATACATGGGCCCCATAGTGAAGGTGCTCTAAGGGACTTCCTTGGAGATAGGGACCACAGGAGAAAGGTGACCTAGCATGGAAGTGATACCACTTTTTCCAAAGACATGGAAGACAATTGTCCCTTACCTGGCTGGTAGAGTTTACAGAGACGAGTGGCATCTTAGTTTAAAGCCCTGGAGTCACTTCTTCAGATCTGAGAGGTGAGATGGTGACACCAGATCTCCAGGGCAGTGTCCCAGCAGCTCCCAGGACCGCCCTCCGTGGACTGACCCTATGTGCTACACATACTGCATTCCTAGATTTCCAGCCTTTTGGTTTCCACAGACTCACCTCCCTTTGTCATCCTCTCCCACAGTTATAACTCACTTGGCAAAACCACAGCCCGGTAGAACCTAATTCGTCCCCCACATCCCACCGTAGATCAAGCATCTGCTTTTAGAGGAGCAAAGCACTCACTGCATTGACTGGCTTTGCTTAAATTCACAACCACAAACATCCCAACTCCTATGCTGCTCCCCTTCTGACTCTAACCTCCCAGCCTGTCTCTCACCCACAATACACACACACAGCAAATGAAGCCATCAGGAAGGAGCATCCCCACACCTACATCTGAGCTCCAACTGCTCCACTAGCAGGGCAAATTCTCTCCGGGGGCCCTGGAGTCTTCAATTGCCCCTCCACCCCATCACCTGTCACTGTCTCCAGCAATGGCAGCCAGCCCTCCTGCCCCTGAAACAGCCACCCCTAGCTGCCTGTTCCAACTTTCTGCCTGAAGGCTCTGTCCCTGGTCCTCCTGCTCTCCCTGGAAACCCGGGTGAGGAATCTGCCCTCCAGATCCAACTCCTGGTGGGTCACCAAGCACCAGGGCTTTCTGAATCCTCCTCTTCCTTAGCTTCTCTGCAGCATGGGAATGTAGGGGGGCACTCCCTTCTCTTTGAACCCTCCCTGTTCTGCCTCTTCCTCAGAGCCCACTCCTTCTCAGCTCCCTTCTCTTCCTCCAAACTCTAAGGAGCTAGCTCTGAGGTACTTCTGAGAGTGACTCCCTGTCCCCCAACAAGGGACTTTTGGTGAAGTCCAAATGTGACAACTCGAGCAGGGAGGTGAAGCAGAAGATGTAGCTAAACATTTCAGGTGGTTGAGGACAGCCGAACAGCAAAGGACTCTCAGGTAGTTTCATCTCTAGTTGGGAAGCCAACCCCCTACCCAGAGCCACAACTCCGTGGCTCACCCACTCTACCCACCCATGAGGCCTCCTAGCTCAGACCTTACATCCGTCTCCCTGCCCACCCCTCCCTAAGGTTCACAGTGCTGTGGATGGCACTGCTGTCCATGTGGGCTAGGGCAGTGTCTCCCTGCATACAGCTGCAAAGTGTTTCTGCCTCCACACCAAACCCCACCCAAACCACCCACTTCTGCCCTATTCCACAGCCCCCATTTCTTATGTGCACACCTGCAGCAGCCAACTTTTCTCCTTCCACGCTGGTCTCCATGGAGCATTCAGAATGACTTTAAACCTCAAGTCAGACCTTGTGGCTCCCTTAGAACCCTCCTGCAGCACCCCTGCTGGTCTAGGTGTACAACCCTCCCCAGCTCCATGTGCCCTGACCCTGCCTGCTTCCCCCTCCTCACAGGGACCAGACACACCCTGTTTCTTCCTGCCCCAGTGCACTTGCACCTGCAGCCTTTAGCCTGGATCTTCACAGGCAACCTCCTTCTGTCATTCAGGTCTCAGCTGAAATGCCACATCCTCAGAGGGGCTGTACCCAGCCAGCAACCTGAAGGAGAGCTCCTCCTGTCACTTGTCAACATGAGATGCCTCACTTGCCAGTTTCCTCTCCAGACCTCTCCCACCCCTGATTATGAGATCTCAGCTCTGCCCTGCTCCCCATGATAGGAACATGGTGCCCACAGCAGCCTGCCTGGCACCTAACAGGAATCAGTGTTTGCTGAGAAGTGGAGGAATTGGCGAGTGGCTGCACATAGCTACGTGACTGGGGACTGAGCAGTTGAGCAGGCTGCAGATCTCTGGGAGGGAGAGTGGATGGCTCGCCACTGAGCTCTGATTAACACCTCAGGTCCAGTCCCATCACCTCTTCATGCAGGGTGGGACCCAGAAGGCTGGACCAGCACTGGACCACCAAGCACTACTACACAGGGTGGGCTTCTAGAACAGGATGGGCCCAGAGCTGGCCTGGGGACCAGGCTCTGCAGTGGTAGGTGGTTTCCTGGGGGAGGACATGACAAGGCTAACATTGTCACAACAACCTCCAAAGAAGGAAGGCTCTAGGTTCATCCAACCCCATCTTGTTAGAACCCAGATTTAGAGGACAAAGCCACTTCCAAAGTGGGGCCCATGACAGGCAGCCTCTGAGAGCTGAGGGCCGTACATGGTGCAAAGTACACCATCTCCTCTTAGCCGGTGTGGCCACCAAGAGATTCCACCCAGTGCTAGAGCTCAGCCCCTGGACACTGATAGATCACAGTCACACTTATTTCTGATAACTGTGGGTGCGATGTGCAGTCTATCCTACGGTTGGTCCAATGTCTCTTCCTTGTACCATTCTGAATATCACAGCCAGACCCCTCACCTCAAGTCCAGGGACAGCCCCCTGCCCACTGTGACTTTTTCTTGAAGTTAATGACCAGGCCTGGGCCCCTGCTTCATCTCAGAAAACTCTAAACTGTACAAGATAGACTGACAGAGAACAGCATGGGACCACACTGGGAGGCTGGTAAAGGCCACGGTATCCCCGGAAGACTCAGCTCTGCATAGCTGCTCCCTCCCTGTGACTCCTTGAGCAAGCCCACATCCTTCCAGAAGACTGTTTCCTCCACTGGAAAGGGGGTCTAACCCCCAGGGCCCTCACTGGGCAGTCAGTGTGGGGTGATCAGCAGTGCATGGCAACCCAACAAGCACCCAAATTTATTTGAGATACCACTGAGAACACTGGCTCCTGCTGCCCTCCCCCGCCCAACATGAGGCTTTTTGACCTCTTCTGCATCTCCAGAATTTTGTTCATGGGGACTGAGTGGCTCCTAGCATAGACCCACTCACTGGCACACCCAAACTTGGCTGCTGGAACACACCTCATAGGGGAGGCCAGGAGCTTGGAAAGAGGAGAAGTAGAGCTTGCCTGGAGGAAGACAAGCAGGGCAACTGCCAGCCACCTGCCCTCATGGACCCTTTGAGGGCAAAGCTTAAGGTAATGGCGATCTGGGATTTTGAGCGTCCAGTCCTGTTTAGGGCCCAAGCAGGTCCTGAGGTTCCCACTGTGCAGTCCTTGTCTCTGCACTGGTAGTGCCCCAAGGTCACCATCCTGCTCTCAGAGCTTCCTGGAGAGTAGGGCTAGAGGCCTCGGCTGCAGAGCAGCAGCCTTAGCAGCTGGACACCAGGTACAGGAAGATGTTTCAGGGTCAGAGCCACAGGACTCCCCTGAGGACTTTTGCCCAGGCCGAGGTATGGGCAGCGTGCTGGGGCACTGGACCTCAGCTCTACATCACCTCCCAGTCTCTAGATTCACCAGGGCTAGGGCAAAAATGAGAGCAAGCAGAGCTAGGCCTACTTTCTAAGACAGAGCTTGAAGGGCTCCTCTGTCCCTAGGAGCCCTTGGGGGAACATGACAGGGAAAGGACTAAGGGAATGACCCGGGCTCAGAGTGGCCAGGTGGAGGCTAGCAGAGAGGCATGCTACACAGAGGGGCCAATGGTTTGAAGAACCAGCTCTTCAGACAGAATGCATCTTCCCCACTTGGTCACAGAGGCCCCAGGCTCAATCTCTGGACATTCCTCTGAAGGGACTTCCAGGTACACAGCCTCCAGGCAGAGGTGGGCTCCCTAAAGAAGCCTGAACAGGTGCTGGTAGCTCTCCCTCTTCTGGGAATGGTGCTGGCTGTACTGTGGGCACTTTGGCCTGCTAGGGTGGCTCAGGGGCGATATCAGATGCACCTGCTACAGGCCTTGGAAAAGCAGCTGGGCTTTGACGTGGTCTTACCAAGGCTTCCATGTGGAACTTTCTTAGGGCACGGAACTGCCTGCTATGTGGGCTCTAAGCAGGCTCGGCAGCCAGGCCTCCCTCATCAGAGCTGCTGGGGTCAGGATTCCTGGGTTTCATGGACAGTGCCTCCAGAAGGCTTTGCAGGTGTGGCCTACACTCAGAAGTGGGACTTTTGCCATTGCTGCTGTCCTGGAGCCATGGAATAGGAGAGACAAGATGTCAGGTCCCTGAATCAGAGGGACAGAATACAGAGCCCAGATGCAAAAAGGCAGAGCTGTCTCCAGCTATATTCCAGGAGATGTCCAGCCCAGGCCCAGAGGTGCTAACTGTCCAGGTCACCGCTAAGCCACTGCCTGACATTTTCAAGACCAGACTCCTTCATTCAAAACAGAGACAACGAGAGCCCCTTGAGACACCACCAACCTACCTGCGAGCAAGACTTGTGCCCTCTGGGTGCCCACAATGTCTTGCACCTACCCAGACTCAGGCAGGCACCAGCCTCCTGGCCACACAGGGGTGCTGCCAGCAGGTTACTCTTTGACCTTTGGCTGACCTGCCTCATTGTTCATCTCTCCAGTTAGGTGTACGTATGTGGCCAGATGTGGAACTACGAGGACGGAATTGTATAGAGGTGGACTTACAGGGAAATAAGTGGACTTACATGGACATATGAGGACACATGTGGACTGATGCGGACCTTCATGGACAGACATAAACTTAAAAGGAACTCAGTGGAAAGATGAGGGCTTATATGAACCTAAGTGTACAGATGTGTATCTACGTGAAACGACGTGGAGAGAGGTGAACCTAAAGAAATACATGCCAGCCAATGTAAACAGTTGCCCACCCCCACACATATACAGAAAACCGAACGCTCACCAAGAAAGACGCCCGCTCGCCCACATAGACAGATGCCCACGTATTCAGTTACCCATGCAGAAAAATGCATTCTAAGCCATACTCAAACGTATATCTACGTGATCTTACATGAACCGACGTGAACAGACGTGAACCTACACTAATACCAGTCCACAAACAAAGACTGATATTCACCCGCCCACGAAGAAAGCTTCCTGCTCGGCCACTAAGACAAGTGACCGCCCACAGATCTAGACAGAGATGGACAAGGTGACCATGAGAGAAGTCCACAGAGACCACGGAAAAAGAGAACGAGACTATGAACATGGTGGTCATGGAGACCGTGTCCGTGAAAGTGGAGGCCACAGATTGGAGTTCACTGAGACAGATGACAAGAACATGGCATCTATTTAGACAGAGAGTACTGGGAGCAGGGCCTCTGACAAAGAGGCCATGGAGACTGAGAGCATGGACATGGAGGACCTGGACACCGAGGCCAGAGTCACAGATCTCAGGAAAATATTAACCAAAGAGACAGAGGACCACAGACCAAGGTCAAGGAGACCGAGATGACAGAGACTGAAGCCATTGAAAATGAATCCACACAGTCCGAGGGCAAGGAAAGGGAATCCAAATGGACCGAGGCCACGAACACAGAACCCACGTGGACCGAGACCACAGACACGAAGGCCAGGTGGATCAAGGCCATAGAAACGGAGGACACAGTGACTGAGGATATGGGGACCGAGGCCAAGGGGACCAAGAAACTGGCACCGAGGCCAAGGGGACCGAGACCACTAGGACTGAGGACACGGGGAGAAAGACAATATGACAGATGCGAACCTACATGGAAAAATGAAGACGTACATGTGCTTACGTGGACATGTTGACCTATGCATATGCGCGATCCACACCTAGACAGATGCACACACGCATATAGTCAGAAAAACGCCCGAAATCCTAGACAGACGCCGGCCCACATCCCTACATAGACTCCTACATAGACAGATGCCCATGTACACAGATGTATACGTTGGCCTACATGAAGGTAAATGAAAGCAGACAGACGTAAACAGAAATGAACTATTTCCCCATAATAATTTTATATATCCTATATAATTGTTATACCTTGAGGCCATATTTTCAATATCCGTATCATAATGATCTCTTTTGAAGGAGACTTTCTGAGGTTATATAGAAGTATACTTGATTTTTACATTTTCTAAGGGATGGAGAGAGTGAAAAAGAATCAAATTTCATTCATTCATCTGATTTTCGTGTCAACAATACTTTGTCGTGCAAGTGGTGCTAGGATACGAACCTGGGTCCTTGAATGTGCCAGGCAACTGCTCCACTTGCTGAGACACTTTTAAAGGACCTAAAATGATCTTCCAAATTCATGGTCCTAGCAATCAGCTTATAAATTTATTGCTTTTAAAATAATCATTCAGGGGCAGGATGGGTCGCTCAGCAGTTGTGTTGCGTGTCCTGCATCCTCCAGTACTCAAGTTCAAACCCCAGTACCATGGACATGCTGAAGACTCGGCGGAACACAGGGCACATGAAAAACTTAATAAAACTGTTTCTCAATCTCTCATTGACCCTATCTTTTGAAAAAAGAAAAGAAAATTTTCTTTTTAAAATATATCATCTATAGTCGGTAACAATTTCCACTTCACATACTTCCTCAAACCTTTTCCTTGACCCGTTCCAATGAGTAAAATATCTAATACAATGTTTTCTCGAGGTGTAAATACGGAGCAATTGTGTCCTGATTTAGAGGGAATGTTTAACATTCAGAAGCATTTTGCTGTATGTTGTTTACAGATGTCCTTTATCGAGAAATTTACCTGTATTTTCTGGTGTTAAGAGGTTTTAATTTCTTACATGGACCTACGTGGACCGACGCAGATAGATGCGGTACTATGTGCACATACGTGGGCAGACGTGGACCGATGTGGAAGAATCTGAACATACGTGGACAAACGTGGACCTAAGTGTACCTATGTGGCGAGAAGTGGTCCTATCTGGATGGACTTGGATAAAGTGGACATACAGATATCTAAGTGGACCTACATGAACAAACGAGGACAGATGTGGACCAACGTGGACAGATGTGCGCCTACGTGGACAGGCTGGAATGGACGTGGACATTCGTAGATAGACATGAACTATGTGCAACACAGTGGAATGATGAGAGCCTACATGGACCTACGTGTACAGACAAGTATCTACGTGAAATGACATGGAGAGAGCTGAACCTAAAGAGGTGCCTGACCACCTACGTAGACAGATGCCCACCCAAACGCATAGACAGAAAACCAAACGCGCACCTAGAAAAATGCCCGCTCACCCACATAGGCAGTTGCCCACAACTATAGTTACATATGCAGGCAATTGCATTATAAGGTATATATAAACGTATACGTACGTGATCTAACATAAACCGACGTGAAAAGAGGTGAACCTACACTAATGCCTGTCCACCAACAAAGACTGAAATTCATCCACCCACGAAGAAAGCATCCCTTTCGGCCACACAGACAGGGGAATACCCGCAGAACTAGAAGACACCCAAGGACATTGGGATCATGAGAAGAGTCCACAGAGACTAAGGACAAATAGAACAAGACCACGAAACGGATTCCACAGCTACGCAGGCTACTGAGACAGATGCCAAGGACACGGCATCTTCTTAGATGGAGAATACTCGGAACAGGGCCATGGACAAAAGGCCACGTAGACTGAGGTATACACATGGAGGCCATGGACACTGAGGTCACAGTCACAGATGTCGGGGCAATGTCAATCGAGTGACAGAGTAATGCAGACTGAGGTACAGAGATCGACGTGATGGAGACCGAATCTACAGACAGTGAATCAACACAGACCGAGTATACAGACAGGGAATCCACGGAGACCGATTCAATGTATGCGGAGGTCATGGAAAGAGGAGCTACAGAGCCCAGAATCATGGAAACCGATTCCACGTGGACTGAAAATCACATGGAGAGAGTCCATGGAATCCGAGGCCAAAAAACCTTGACAAAGTGGACCGAGAGAACTAGTCCAAAGCCATTACAGTCCAAGGCATGGTGCACTTTGCAGATCTACATGGACATTCTTTGTCCTCTGATCACCAAAGTGGGCAGTTATCAAATGACACAGACAGGCTTGAGCCACAACTAGCATGCAGCTCCTGCTATGACATCAGAGCCGGAGCTCCCGGACCCATATCAGCCTCAATAATGCTGCAGCCCTGATGTCCAAAATACTCAGTGCGCACCTTATGTGTCCCAGTTCCTGAAAGCTGTGGAACTACATGAATTTATGTGGACCTACCTGAGGAGACGTAGACCTATGTGGGTGCACTTTCTCAGATGTGGAACTACGTGGTCTTACATGAACCAACATGGACAGACAAGGAGCTTTGTGGACCAACATGGACAGAAAAGGCCTTAGGTGGGCACACGATGACACATGTGTACCTTTGTGGAATATCAAAGATGTACATGTGCTTATATGGACAAACGTGTCCCTCCATGGAGTGAATTGAAATGTTGTGGAAAGACATGAACCTACTTGGATCTATGTGGAAACAGGTGGCCCTACAATGAGCTACGTCAACCTCCATTGAGAGATGCGGACCTGTAATGACCTACATGGACCAACATGGACCTATGTGTACCTACAATGACTGATGGGCATCTACGTGGACCTACTTGGACAGATGTGGACAGACACGGAACGCAGTGTTCCTATGTAAAAGGACATGGAATGACATGAACGTAAGTAGATCTACATAGACCGATATGAAACTTACGTGGACATATCTGGACCGACGTGAACGTACGTGAACATTTGTGGACCTAGGCGGAGCGAAGTGAACGTGTGTGGACCTTGATGGACAGATGTGAACCTACGAGGATCTACAAGTCAGACGGTGACCGACGTGGACCTACGTGGTCCAATGTGGACAGACGTCAACTGATGTGAACCGACGTGGACCTTCGTGGACAGAGATGAATTCATGTGGACCTCGGTGGTAAGATGAGGGCCTACATGGACCTCTGTATACAGAAGGGTACCTTCGTGAAACTATGTGGACAGATGTGGACTTACACATTTCCCCGACGCACACTTAGACAGATGCTCACCCACTTACATAGTCAGAAAACCGCCCGAAATCCTAGACAGATGCCGGCCTGCGTACATATATAGACTTCTAGATAGACAGATGCCCATGTACACAGATGTATATGTAGGCCTACGTGAAGATAAATAAAAGTAGACAGATGTAAACCGAAATGATCTTTTTCGCCATAGAAATTTTATATAGCCTATATCACTGTTATTCCTTTAGGCCATATTTTCAATTTTACTATCACAATGATCTCTTTTGATGGAGACTTTTTGAGGTTATATAGAAGTATACTTGATTTTTACATTTTCTAAGAGAGGGAGAAAGTGAAAAGGAATCAAGTTTTATTCATTCATCTGATTTTTGTGTCTCCCATACTTTGTCATGTATGTGGTGCTGGGATACAAACCTGGGTCCTTGAATGTGCCAGTCAACTCTTCCACTTGGTGAGACACTTCTAAAGGACCTACAATTATCTTTCAAAATCATGGTCCTAGCAATCAGCTTATGAATTTATTTCTTGTAATATAATCATCTAGGGGCAGGAGCAGTCGATCAGCATTTGTGGTATGTGCCCTGCATCCTCCAGTACTCAAGTTCCAACCCCAGCATCATGTACATGTTGAAGACTCGGCGCAACACAGGGCCCATGAAAATCTTAATAAAATTTTTCTTCAATCTCTCACTGACCCTGTCTTTTGAAAAAAGAAAAGAAAATTTTCTTTTTAAAATATATCATCTATAGTCAGTAACAATTTCCACTTCACATACTTCCTCAAACCTTTTCCTTGACAGGATGAAATGAGTAAAACATCTACTACAATGTTCGGTAGATGAGACTATACTGGGCAATTTTGTCCTGATCTAGATGTAATGTTTTACATTCAGAAGCATTTTGCTGTATGTTGTTTACAGATGTCCTTTATCGAGAAAGTTACCTGCATATTCTGTTCTTACGAGATTTTAATCTCTTACATGGACCTACATGGACCAACGCACACAGATGCCGACCTATGTGCACATACGTGGGGAAATGTGGACCAATGTGAATGAACGTGATCATATGTGGACAAACGTGGGTCTAAGTGTACCTATGTGGCCAGATGTGGTCCTACATTGATGGACTTGGATAGAGGTGGACTTACAGATATCTAAGTGGACCTAAATGAACATACGATTACAGATGTGGACCAACATGTACAGATGTGCGCCTACTTGGACAGACTGGAACGGATGTGGACTTTCGTGCACAGACATGAAGTATTTGCAACTCAGTGGAATGACGAGTGCCTACGTGGACCTATATCTACAGATGCGAACCTACGTGAAATGACATGGAGAGAGCTGAACCTAAAGAGATGCCGGCCCACCTACATAGACAGTTGCCCACCCAAACGCATAGACAGAAAATCGAACGCTCACCTAGAAAGACGCTCGCTCGCCCACGTAGACAGTTGTAGCATCTACCGTTACCCATGCAGTCAAATGCATTTTAAGGTATATGTAAACGTATATGTACATGATCTTACATAAACCGACATGAAAATGGTGAACCTACACTAATGCCTGTCCACCAACAAAGACTGAAATTCACCCGCCAATAAAGAAAGCTACCAGCTCGGCCACGCAGACAGGTGACCACCTGCAGAACTAAACAGACACCCAAGGGCATGGTGACCATGAGAGAAGTCCACAGAAACTAAGGACAAATAGAAGGAGACCATGAACATGGGGGTCAGGAAACCGAATCCATGAAACAGATTCTGCAGCTACGGAGGCCACTGAGATAGATGCCAAGGACATGGCGTCTTCTTAGATGGAATGTACAGGGAACAGTGCCATGGACAAAAGTCCACAGAGATTGATACCACGCACATTGAGGCCATGGACACTGAGTCCACAGTCACGGAGGTCGGGGCAATGTAAACCAAAGATATTGAGTAATGCAGACTGAGGTGATGGAGACCGACGTGACGGAGACCAAATCTACAGACAGTGAATCAATAGACACCGAGTATACGGAGAGGGAATCCACGGAGACACATTCCACGGATGCGAAGGCCACGGAAAAGGAGGCCACAGACCCCGAGTTCACAGAAACCGATGCCACGTTTACCGAAAGCCACATGGAGTGATGCCACAAAAGCTGAGGCCACTTGCACTAAGGCCTCGTGTACCGAAGCCCCGGAAAATGAGACCACGTGGACCGAGGCCACAGGCACCAAGGCAACCGAAATCTTGACAATGTGGACCAAGACAACTAGTCCAAGGCCATTACACTTCAAGGCATGGTGCCCTTTGCGGATCTACATGGACATTCTTTGTCCTCCGATCACCAACGTGGGCAGTCATGAAATGACATAGACAGGCCAGAGCCACAACTAGCATGCAGCTCCTGCTATTACCTCAGAGCCGGAGCCCAGGGACCCATGTCAGCCTCAACAATGCTGCAGCCCTGATGTCCAAAATACTCAGTGCCCACATTATGTGTCCCAGCTCCTGAAAGATGTGGACCTATATGAATATATGTGGTCCTACCTGAGGAGACGTTGACCTATGTGTTTTTTCTCGGTTCATTTTGTGAAGGTTTCCGTGGCCTCAGAGTCCATAGCCTCAGTACACGTGGACTCATTGTCCGGGGCCTCAGTCCACGAGGCCTTGGTCCATGTGACCTCAGCGTCTATGGCCTCAATCCATGTGGCTTTCGGTCAACGTGTCCTCGTTTTCTGTGAACTCGGGCTCTGTGGCCTCCTTTTCCGTGGCCTCCGCATCTGTGGAATCAGTCTCCATGGATTCCCTGTCCGTATACTCGGTGTCTATTGATTCACTGTCTGTAGATTCGGTCTCCGTCACGTCAGTATCCATAACCTCAGTTTGCATTACTCAGTCTCTTTGGTTGACATTGCAAAGACCTCCGTGACTGTGGCCTCAGTGTCCATGGCCTATATGTGAGTGGCCTCAGTCTCCGTGGCCTTTTGTCCATGGCCCTGTTCCTAGTACTCTCCATCTAAGAAGACGACGTGTCCTTGACATCTGTCTCAGTGGTCTGGGTAGCTGTGGAATCCATTTTGTGGACTCGATCTACTGACTCTCATGTTCGTTTTCTCATTCTATTTGTCCTTAGTGTCTGTAGACTTCTCAAGTTCACCATGTCCTTGGGTGTCTGTCTAGTTCTGCGGGAGGTCACCTGTCTGCGTGATCGAGCGGGATGCTTTCTTCGTGGGTCGGTGAATATCAGTCTTTGTGGACAGGCATTAGTGTAGGTTCACCTCATTTCACGTCAGTTTATGTAAGATCACATACGTATACATTTATATATACCTAACAATGCATATGTCTTCATGGGTAACGGTAGATGTGAGCAACTGTCTAAGTGGGCAAGCTGGCATCTTTCAAGGTGAGCATTCGGTTTTCTATCTATGCATTTGGGTGGGAATCTGCCTACGTAGGTGGGCAGGGATCTCTTTAGGTTCATCTCTTTCCACGTCATTTCACGTATATATGTGTCTGTACACGTAGGTCCACGGAGGCCCTCATCATTCCACTGAGTTGCACACAGTTCATGTCTGTCCACGAAAGCAGTCATACGATACATAGGGGCACATCTATAAACGTTGTCCACATCTGTCCTCGTTTGTTCATGTAGGTCCACTTAGATATCTGTAAGTCCACCTCTATCTGAGTACATCCAGGTAAGACCACATCTCTCCGTATAGGTACACTTTTGTCCACGTTTGTCCTCGTATATTCAGGTTCTTTTACATCGGTCCACATCTGCCCACATATGTGCACGTAGAAACGCATCTGTGTGCTTCGGTCCACCTGGGTCCATGTAAAAGATTAAAATCTCTTAACAACACATAGATCTATGTGGGTGCACCTTCTCAGATGTGGAACTACGTGGTCTTACATGAACCAAGGTGGACAGACGAGGTGTGGACCTATATGGACAGAAAAGGCCCTAGGTGGGCGCATGATGACACATGCGTACCTTCGTGGAATATCGAAAATGTACATGTGCTTACGTGGACAAACGTGTTCCTCCATGGAGTGAATTCAATCATTGTGGACAGACAAGAAATTACTTGGACCTATGTAGAAACAGGTGGCCCTACAATGAGCTACGTTGACCTCCATTGAGAAATGTGGACTGACGATGACCTACATAGACCGACATGGACCTATGTGTACCTGCATTGACTGAGTGGAATTACGTTGACCTACGTGGGCAGATGTGGACAGACACGGAACTCAGTGTTCCTACGTAAAAGGACATGGAATGACATGAACGTACGTAGATCTACATACACCAATGTGAAACTTACGTGGACATATCTGGACCAACATGAACGTACGTGAACATTCGTGGACCTATGCTGAGCGATGAGAAACTATGTGGACATTGAAGGACAGACGTGAACTTACAAGGATCTACAAGTCAGATGGGGACCAAAGTTGAACTACGTGGTCCAATGTGGACAGATGTGAACCGAAGTGAACCGACGTGGACCTTCGTGAACAGAGACGAATTCATGTGGACCTCGGTGGTAAGATGAGAGCCTACGTGGACCTCTGTGTAAAGAGGGGTACCTTCGTGAAACTATGTGGACAGATGTGGACCTACACAGTTGTCTGACACACACTTAGACAGATGCGCACCCACACACATAGTCAGAAAACTGCTCAAAATCCTAGACAGACGCCGGCCTGTGTACCTACATAGACTCCTACATAGACAGATGCCCATGTACACAGATGTATATGTAGGCCTACGTGAAGGTAAATAAACGTAGACAGACGTAAATTGAAATAAACTCTTTCCCATAGAAATTTTATATAGCCTATATCACTGTTATTCCTTGAGACCATATTTTCAATCTTAGTATCACAATGATCTCTTTTGAAGGAGACTTCCTCAGCTTATATAGAAGTATACTTGATTTTTACATTTTCTAAGAGAGGGACAGAGTGAAAGGGAATCAAGTTTATTCATTCTTCTGATTTTTGTGTCTCCCATACTTTGTCGTGTATGTGGTGCTGAGATACGAACCTGGGTCCTTGAATGTGCCAGTCAACTCTTCCACTTGCTGAGACACTTCTAAAGGACCTACAATTATCTTTTAAAATAACGGTCCCAGCAATTAGCTTATAAATTTATTGCTATTAATATAATCATCTAGGGGCAGGAGCGGTCACTCAGCATTTCTGGTGTGTGCCCTGCATCCTCCGGTACTCAAGTTCAAACTCCAGCACCATGGACATGCTGAAGTCTCGGCGCAACACAGGCCACATGAAAATCTTAATAAAATTCTTTCTCAATATCTCACTGACACTCTCATTTGAAAAAAGAAAAGAAAATTTTCTTTTTAAAATATATCAACTATAGTCAGTAACAATTTCCACTTCACATACTTACTCAAACATTCTCCTTGACAGGTTGCAAGGAGTAAAACATCTACTACAATGTTCACTAGAGGAGACAATACTGTGCAATGTTGTCCTGATCTAGATGGAAAGCTTCACATTCAGAAGCATTTTGCTCTATGTTGTTTACAGATGTCCTTTATTGAGAAAGTTTTCTGTATTTTCTATTGTTAAGAGATTTTAATCTCTTACATGGACCTACATGGACCGACGCAGACAGATGCGGTCCTACGTGCACGTACGTGGGCAGACGTGCACCAATGTGGAAGAACGTGAACATACGTGGACAAACGTGGACCAAAGTGTTCCTTGTGGCGAGATGTGGTCGTACCTAGATGGACATGGATAGAGTTGGACTTACAGATAACTTAGTGGACCTACATGAACATACGAGGACAGAAGTGGACCAATGTGGACAGATGTGCGCCTACGTGGACAGACGGGAACGGACGTGGAAATTAGTGTACAGACATGAAATGTGTGCAACTCAATGGAATGATCAGGGCCTACGTGGACCTACGTGTGCAGACACGTATCTACGTGAAACGACGTGGAGAGAGCTTAACCTAAACAGATGCCTGACCACCTACGTAGACAGAGACCCACCCAAATGCATAGAAAGAACACCGAACGCTCAGCTAGAAAGACGTCCGCACGCCCACGTAGATAGTTGCCCACATATACAGTTAGCCATGCAGACAAATGCATTCTCAAGTATATATAAACGTATACGTACGTGATCTTACATAAAGCGATGTGAAAAGAGGTGAACTTACACTAATGCCTCTTCACTACCAAGACTGATATTCACCCGCCTACGAATTAAACATCCCCCTCGGCTTGGCGGACAGGTGACTGCCCGCAGAACTAGATAGACACCCAAAAACATGGTGACCATGAGAGAAGTCCACAGAGACTAAGGACAAATAGAATGAGACCACGAACATGGCGGTCAGGAGACAGAGTCCATGAAACGGATTCCAAAGCTACCCAGTCCAATGAGATGGATGCCAAGAACACGGCGTCTTCTTAGTTGGAGAGTACTGGCAACACGGCCATGTACAAAAGTCCATGGAGACTGAGGCCAAGCACATTGAGGCCATGGACACTGAGGCCACAGTCCCAGAGGTCGGGGCAATGTCAAACAAAAATATTGAGGAATGCAGAATGAGATTACGGAGAACGACGTGAGTGAGACTGAATCTAAAGACAGTAAATCCACAGCGACTGAGTATAAGGACATTGAATCCACGGAGACTGATTTCACAGATTCGGAGGCCACGGAAAAGAGGCCACAGAGCCCGATATCACGGAAACCGAGGCCACGTTGACCGAAAGCCACATGGAATGAGGCCACGGACGCCGAGGCCACATGGATCGAGCCGTCGGACAATGAGTCCACGTGGAACGAGGCCACAGAAATCTAGACAAAGTGGATCGAGACATCTAGAACAAGGTCATTACATTCCGAGGAATGGTGCCTTTTGCGGATCCACATTGACATTCTTTGTCCACCGATCACCAAAGTGGGCAGTCATGAAATGACATAGACAGGCCTGAGCCACAATAGCATGCAGCTCCTGCTATGACCTCAGAGCCGGAGCACACGGACCCATGTCAGCCTCAACAGTGCTGCAGCCCTGATGTCCAAAATACTCAGTGCGCACCTTATGTGTCCCAGCTCCTGAATGTTGTACACCTACATGAATATATGTGGACCTACCTGAGGAGACGTAGACCTATGTGGGTGCACCTTCTGAGATGTGGAACTACGTGGTCTTACATTGACCTATGGTGACAGACGTGGAGCTTTGTGGACCAACATGAACAGAAAAGGCCCTTTCTGGACACACGATGACACATGCGTACCTATGTGGAATATCGAAGAAGTACATGTGCTTACGTGGACATAGGTGTCCCTTCATGGACCGAATCGAGTCGATGTGGACAGACATGAACCTACTTGGACCTATGAGGAAACAGGTGGCACAACAATGAGCTACGTGTACCTCTATTGAGAGATGCAGACCTACGATGACCTACATGGACCGACATTT
Source organism: Aplodontia rufa (assembly GCA_004027875.1). Classification (NCBI taxonomy): domain Eukaryota; kingdom Metazoa; phylum Chordata; class Mammalia; order Rodentia; family Aplodontiidae; genus Aplodontia; species Aplodontia rufa. The sequence continues at coordinate 474 of PVKS010035537.1, read as the reverse complement.
ACCTATGTGTACCTACGTTGACAGACGTGGATTTACTTGGAACTACATGGACAGATGTGGACAGACACAGAACGCAATGTTCTTACGTAAAAGGACATGGAATGACATGAACGTAAGTAGATCTACATAGACCGATGTGAAACATATGTGGACATATCTGGACCGACGTGAACATTCGGGAACATTCGTGGACCTAAGCGGAGCGATGTGAACGTGTGTGGACCTTGATGGACAGATGTGAACCTACGAGGATCTACAAGTCAGACGTGGACCGACGTGGACCTACGTGGTCCAATGTGGACAGACATGAACCCATGTGAACCAATGTGGACCTTCGTGTACATAGATGAATTCATGTGGATCTCGGTGGTAAGATAAGGGCCTACTTGGACTTCTGTGTGCAGACGGGTACCTTCGTGAAATTATGTAGACAGATGTGGACCTACACATAAGCCCTAACCACACCTAGACAGA
>PVKS010035536.1:0-19999 GCA_004027875.1 Aplodontia rufa | reverse complement strand
ACGTGGCTGCAGCTTCCAGGTGGCTGCAGCTTCCAGGTGGAAGATGGAAGGGGAGCAGCAGCCCTTCCTGCCTGCTGTCCCCAGAGGCCCCACCCACTCCTGGGACTCCACATCTGCTCTTAGCTATGAGTTGGTGACCTTTCCTTGGCTGTGAGGAAAGTACTGCCCTTAACCTTGGCCTCTTACTCACTGAGATCTCCACGTTGATTTTTTAAAAAGCACCCTCTTCATGTAATTAACACATCGGCTCCTTATCATTGTCCCTGCAAATCTTGTTCCTATTTAATTTGCACTTTTGCTTTGGCTATGGGTTTTTAACACAAAAATGCTTTGAATTTCACCTTAGATAAATGTTTATTGCAATCTACTAAGCTTAGAAAAACACACTCAAGCAACACCCAGGTTTGTTCCCCTGTATTCTGCCTTTCCCAGCTGCTGGATGGTCTGGGCTGATGCTGCTGCTTGCTAGCACTGGGCCGTGGGTGAAATGGTATCAGTTCCTGACCTTGCAAAGCTGGTCTCAGGACCCAGGGGAAAGGCTTGCACTTTGGGCCTTCCCAGTGCTGGCCTCGATCTGGATGAATGGGCTGCCTCGGCCACCTAGACATGTCACCATCCTAGCCTCATGCAGCCCTCTGCGGAACCTCTGGTTCTCAATCCTGCATGCATCAGAACCATCTGGAGGGAGTAAACACCGTAGAACCTGAATTCTTCATGAGTGCTCAGTGACACTGGTCTTGGGGTCCTGCTTTAGGAGCCTCATCTCCTCCAGACAAGAGGCCTCAAAATTAGTCCTTGAAAAAGCCCATAAATGACTGAGGGATCTTGGGCCTGGGCAGGGTAGAGACTCTGGGAAGTGTGGGGCAAGGGACACTCCTGGCAGGGGAGCAGCACATTTGCAGACTGGCCAGCAGATGGCTAAAGGCTGGGTGGGGGGAATAGGAGCTGGAACAAGCCTTGGGGCTGCTGTGTCTAGGGTTGGTGCAGTGGGAGAAAGAGCGCTGGTCTCCTGAAGAGAGGGGCTTTGGAGACCACCTCATTGAGAGGTGGGGAAACTGAGGCCCAGGAATGGAAGGGCCAGAGTGTTCTTCCCAAATCTGAGCTAGAAGTCCTAGTCTGGTTTTCATGTATTTGCATAGCAAGAAGACCACAGCAGAGCCTGGGCTCTGAGTCCCAGGTCCCTCTGCTCAGAGCAGTTTCCCAGGGCATAGCTCCAACCACTGCAATCCATGGCAACTGAGGGACAGCCCTGATTCAACAGGGCTGTTGAATCAGAACTTCCCACTGATCCCACAATCCTGAGTGCCTGACAGACCTCCTTCGGGTCCACTGACTGTCATGAGGGATGGGTGGTGTCTCTCTGGGACCCAACCCCAGGAGGGAAAAAAGAAAAGGAGAAAGATCTGAACCTTATAGCTGACTGGGGATGACAAGCCACTTTCACAGACAGGTAGACTTCTGCCTTAGTTACCTGGTGACCCATGGGTGCTTTGCCGCCAGCAGCCTCTCATGTTCCATGTTGGCACATCCTGCAGAGTGACCCATGTCAGCAGCTGGGAATGGTGGTCCTCCCCATACCCGTTCTGATGCTGGGTCGACAAGTGCCTGGATCTCACCACTGCACATGGGCCTGGTTCTGTGGCTCAGTTGGGTGGGACAGGGTGTCATGTCCATTCCCTGCAAACCATGGGCCTAGGGTGAGCCCCAGTAGGGGAGCACCCTGGGACCTGGAGCCTTCATGGTCCTGTGGAACAGCTGCGTATTGGTGCATGGGCTGCGGTTGGGGCTGTGTCCCCTGGGCTGAGCAACCGACACATCCACACTATTACTTTCCTGATGTCACAGAGCGGGGACTCTGTAAAATGCGCCTGGAGAGCACCAACTTTGAGGCAGCAGGACATTCCTGGACAAGAGCAGACACGCGCTGTGAGGAAGCTGCTCCCTGAATTCCGGATGTGGCTCCCGGCACAGGCCTGGTCTTGTGGGGACAGGCAGCCCCTCCCGGTGCTGACAGCCCAGCCCTGCAGGCAGCCTCTCCAGACTGCAGGTGGCCTATCGCAGGCGGAAGATCAAGTCCCCTGGGGGGCCGGGGAGATGGATCGCATTCCTGGGGACCCACCCAGCCCCCTACAAGCATGTCCCAGAAGGACAGATAAGGAAGCTGAAGCCCTAGAACTCAGACTCGAATATGTGGCTCAGATCAGCAGCCAGGTCCGCGGAGCCCAAGGCCTCAGCCCAGGGCATTCACGGGGATGGCCCCGCAGCCACACAGGAGTGCTCGCAGATAAGATACCCACACAAACAGCAACACAAAGGCCACTCTCCATGGCACCAGCCCTGTGCCAAGTGCTCAGCGGGCATTTTATGGCACATTACCTCATCGGTGCCCCACAACAACCTTGCCAGGTGGGAATTTCACTCCCTGTAAACAGATAAGGAGGCAGGGTTCAGAGAGGTGAGGGTACGCCCAAGGTCACACGGGTTATAAATCGACTGATCCTGGATCCATCCCAGGCCCACCTGGATGCACAGCCCACCTGGGCACCTGCCCCACACCCATTTAATAAAATGTGACAAATAGACTCTTTGTTTAAAGAGGACTTTTAAAAGCCATGCAGCAATTCTGCTTCCAAGTAAAGAACAGAGGTAGAGCACAAGCCCTGGCCTGGCCCCCAACTTCCCACCAAAGTGGCAGCGAGGCAAAGTTTGCAGGGTCAGGGGCCCGGGGCCAGTGAGGGAGGGAGCTGGCAGCTTACAACTATGGGGGATGTGAGCTGGCCAACTGCAGCACAACCCAGGCACAGAGAGTAGAGGCATGAGGTGGCTTAGTGGGCTAACAGCCTACTCTGCCCGCCTAGTTCTGCACCCCTACCTAAGTCCCCCTCCTTTTCAGCTGGCCCCAGGTCTGGGAAACCAGACCTAACGGGGTGTTGGTCGGGCAGAAGGTGGCAGAAGGTTTTCGGGCACATGCATGAGGAACTGAGATTGCCCTTCTGACAGTCCCCAGAGCTCTGGCCACCACTCCAGGCAGGATGCTAGAGAGTCTTCTCCAAAAACTTGGTCAACCCAAGAGGAACAGCCCCAAGATACAGACCCTGTTCACCACCACCAGACACCCATTGAGCCGAGATCCCTAAGAGGCCAGCACAGACCTGGCACAGGCCAGGAGAGTTGGCTTACCACAAAACAGAGGGCAGCAGGAACAACCTTCAGCAGGCAGACAGTGCACCCAGGCCTGTGGCTGGGAACTGCACAAAAGGAGCATCTGGATGTGCAGAGGGTCCCAGGCATAACACCCAGCAGCAAGGAAGAAAAACTCAGCAGGAGTTTGGAGCACAAGCTGGAGAGGTTTTTCAGAAAGCAGAGCCAGGAGACAAAGTGATATGAAATTGAATAAAAAGGATTTTATATACCATGGATGATCAGGTCAGGCGTTCCAATGAGAGTTTAGACAGGAGTTGAAGGAAAAATAAAATAGAGAGAGAGAGAGAGGGAAAATGGAGGGGAGGAAATCATTAAAGAACCAAATAGAAGACTTTTCCAGAACTAAGATAAGAGGGGAGACAGAGACAGTCCCACTGTGATCAAAGCATGCAGATTCCAAGTTTTGGGTGAGAACAAGGAGCCTTAAGACCTAGGATGCACACAGAGGACACCAGGCAGACGGTTTTAGAACCATGAACAGAACAATGTCCCCAAATCCCTGCAAGGAGGTGCTCCTGCTGAGGACTCCAAAGTTACTTGGAGGTCTGGAGACTGGGCTTGCTGAAGTTCGGGGGGATCCTCCTGGGCAGCATCCACATGAGGCACTCAGACAAGGCAGATGCGCATGTGAGTTTCTATGATGGGACGAGGATAGGAAGGCTGGATTCCATGACCTAGCTTTAAAATTCAAGACAGCATGATTGACCCCACTCTACTGCTCTGCAGACAGAGGCACCTTGATGCTGGCCTTGTAGTGGAAGGATCATGAGCAAGTCCTGGCTTAGGTGACCAGGCTTATTCCACCAGCCCTTCAATGAGGGCTTGCAGCTTCTTTCTTTCTTTTCTTTTTTCTTTTTTATTCCCGCTTTTTCCCAGTAATCATAGAGTGATCTGGAATCTCTCCAAGACCCTTGTGTTAGGGGCACGGTCCCCAGCATGGTGCTGTTAGGAGGTGGTGGAAGGGGACGGTGGGAACCTGGGTCCTCCTCTTTCTCTTTTGCTTCCTGACCATGAGGCAGGAGGTTTTGCTCCGTGTGCTCCAGCCATGATGTTCTGCCTCTCCATAGGCCCAAAGCAACAGGACCAGTGAACATAGACTGGACCCGCCAAAACGAACTTCATAAGTTGATTGTCTTAGGTGTGCATTATAGCCACAGAAAGCTGGCCAACACATGCAAGAATGATCCACAAACATACCCCACACGTCTGTGTCATGGAGGAGAGAAACTCAAACAGGGAACGGCTGACTGACACTGTGTTTAGTTACAGGAACCCACTCTTCTCATTCTTACAACACCATGCAAGTCTGGTAGCTACAGAAGGGGGACAGGCGGTTCGTGAAACATGAATGAATTCCCAGATGACCCATGTGGCCCAGGCTGTATCCTGCGAGTCACCTCTCCCCTCCCTCACCCATTCTCCTGATACCTTGTTTGTTTGATTGATTGATTTTAGTACCAGGAATTGAATGCAAGGGTGCTTAACCACTGAGCCGCATCCCCTGGACCTTTTTATTTTTTATTTTGAGTCAGGGTCTCACTAAGTTGCTTAGGGCCTTGCTAACTTGCTGAGCTGGCTTTGAACTTGCAATCCACCTGCCTCAGCCTCCGGAGTTGCTGGGATCACAGGCATGCACCACAATTTATTGTTGATTTCTAAGCACTTTTTCTCTCTTGCTAATACACTCTCTTATGCTATGATGCTTTAACTTTTTAGTGCTGCCTTTCCTTGCTGGGTCTCTAATTTCTACAAGGTGGGATCTCCACCATCCCTTTCTTTGAGGTTTCTGGGGTCTGTACATGCTTGTGAAATGCACTCACTGGTGCAGAGCTGCACCCCTCCCAGAGCTGTCCTCAGAGAAGACATAGCCAATCCCTGAGACTTTGTGTGGAAAAGCACTGAGTCAGAGCAGGAAGCTTCTGATCTATTTAATGGAGGATCAGATTGGCTCACGCTAGTGGACCTGTAACCCACGATGCTCTGACCTCCTAACCTCTGGTCCCCTGATAACAGAAAAAGATGCCATATTCTACCCAAAGGAAGAAACATTCTGATCCCTCCATCCCGGAGCAAATTTTATGCCTATCCCTGGGAGCATCAGTAGCAGGCAATTGACATGCAAAGTCAGACAGTGGCCTTCTAGGTGCCAACTGGGATCCAGAGAGCAAATATGGTGCCCTCAAAGCATGTTCTGAACTTCCCAAGGTCCTGTGGCACTGTCCCACAACATGTGTCCACAGGCTCAGGCTTCACCTCCTGGCCTTTGCTGGCTAGACCAACAAGCTGATGAGATGGGCTCCACCACGCATGTCTGTCCCGTATAGGTGGTGGCCCAGGGCTCACAAGGTGAACAAAGGCATTCATCCCAATGGCTCCATTTCCCTTCAGTGGATTGTGTTTCCCCAACTAAACATTTGTTTCAGAGATCAAGGACCCTGATTCATGTCTCTCCTGTTGCCTGAGGAGCCCAGCATGGTAGTGCTCTGGAAAGGGTGTCCTGATGTCCTGCATCACTTTCTGGTCAAGTGGCTGCTTGGGGCCCTGTGCAGATGAGACCCTCCCATTGCAAGTCTTGTGACTACAAGAATGATGCTCAAGATTAAGGGCACCATGCTCCCAGGCTATGATCCCTGAGCCACCCCACATTCCTGCAGGACAACAGAGCCTGTTTTCTCACCTTGATGTGCTCATTTGCCTCAGGGTCACTGTAAAACTATATGAACAGAGCTGCATGCCACACACCCCTCCCCACCAGAGCAGGTCAGTGGGTGGCAGGAGGGTTCACCCTGCCTTCCCCTTGTTGGGGAGGATAGAGAGGAAGATGACTCCCTGCCCACTGCAGGCCTCTAGCACTCTGGTGGCTAAGAGGTTGCCCCTCCACTGTGTTCTCCAGGGACAAAAAAATGAAAGTGGGCTTCCTGACTCCTGGGGCCAAGTGTCTGAGCCCATTACCAAGAGGGCTGTGACCTAGGGTAGAGGTGGGCAACACCACACTCTTCCTTCCTGAAGACTGTCAAGCTTGGGGCTCAGGGGCTCCAGGACAGTGAGACAGTCACCCACCTCGTTGGCAAGGATGTTGGAGTGAGCAACAGAGCAGAGTTCACCTCTCAGCTAGGACGGGCCTCCAGTGCCTCTGCTAGGAAAGAGCCCTGGTGACCTCCAGTGGCAGCATGCCCTTTCCCTATAGCAGACACAGCAATGAGGGGGACAGAGAGCAGTGGGCAGTCGGGACGGACCAGACACCCTGTCAGGCTCACAGGGGATACTCACTGACTCCCTGTAACAATCCTCAAGATGGGAATTGCTACTTCCCTGCTTTGCAGAAGATGATGCAGAGGGACATGGTGGCACAGAATGAAAACCAGGTCTGTGCCCAGTGATTCTGAGCTCTGGACTACTGCTCAGAGTGAACACCACATTCTGGAAAAGGTGTGTGAGCCAGAAAATGGGCACTGTCCTCACTGTGCCCCATATCAGCTGTGCACCAAGTGAGCAGTCGGCTGTCTCAAGTCATTAAGGTACACATTCCTACAAGCCTATGCACCCACACCACTGCCTGACCTCTCAGGGCCAGGCAGAAGCAATCACCCTTTATTCCAGAACCAGAGCTCCATTCTTGCAGGCTGGTAAAAGACTGGGAAGAGAATCCTAAGCCCAGCATTCTTTCTAGCTCCATGGCATTCCCTCTCTGAGACACTTTTTCAGGAAAAGCACCTCCACCCGTGTACATGCTGCAGGGCGGGGAGGCTCCAGTGAGCTTGGACACTGCCAGGGGCTGGAGGACTTGGGAAAGTGCTCATGGAGTATGTGTGTACATGAATTGTACATGTGCCTATGTATAAGCAAAGGTGTGTGTGTTGTGTGTACATGTGCTTATATGCACACATACACATGAGCACATGTTCATATACATGTGTGAGTGCATTTGTGTGTGAGAGCATGCTTGTGTGCATGCATGAGCATAGGTGTATGATGTGAACATTGTGTGTGACCATACATGTGCCACACAAACATGTATGTGTTAGCACACGTGTGGCTTTGTGTATAAGTGCATATGCGTGTGTGCATGTGTGTGCATGCATTTACGTGTGTGTGAACATGCATGCAACTGTGAGCTCATGTGTGTATGCATGGGTACACATGGTATGTGTGTGTGCATAAGCATCTATGCATGTGTGTGAGTGCATGTGTGCCTGTGAAAATGCTTTGCATTAGAAGACAAAAGTTTTTCCTCTCTCTATTTGTCCAGTGACATCAAGTGTCCCACTTTTGGCTTGAGAAAAAAATGTTCATCTCAAGGGAGAGGGGATGCAAGACCAATAGAAAGTGGAGAAGGGATGGGAGTAGCATTCCCATGTCATATTTTAGTAGATGTCTTTACAAAGAACAGGTAAGCTCCATTCAGGAAAGCCACAGCCACTCCCTTACATGGGAATCGATGGAGTCTTTGCCATAAATGCAGCTCCCATCACCAGTGAGGACCCTTGACTTTGGCATAGTCTCTAGGCCAGCAGCTCCCACAACCTGGGCTGTGGCCCTCTTGAGGACATGGGCCTCCTGCTGTCTTAGGCAGCCTGGATTTCCAGGAAACTTCTCCGCATGCTCCTGTTTACCAGGGCTGCTTCTGCGTGCTGGATGAGCCTACACACTCTTCTTTAGAGCGGCACAGCTTGGAAGACTCCCATGGGTGTGTCCCAGGGTGGAACTGGCCCAGAAAGTCCGCAGTTTTTAGCACCACAAAAAAGAAGTTGCATCCAGATCTCTTCAACTTCACAGCTTCTCAGCCAATGGCCAGACTGTTAGCTCAACCCCACTCCAGCTCAGCAAGACCTCAGGACGTCTGGAGGAACTGGTTCCTATCTTCTCTCCCCTTGGTCAGCAGGCTCAACCATGGACACAGAGGGGGCTCTGCCCGGAAGGTGCCAGACACTCCCTGCGATGGCCAGCTCCTCTCCACATTCTTTCTCCACCCAGAAGATAGAGAAGCCCACAGCTTTCCCAGATTTTAACCCGGCTCCTGCCCTCCCCCTCATCCAGCCACCAAGCCTGGGGCTCATGGACAAGGGTTCCCAAGAGCCAGCTCTCAGCAAATCACCCAGACCCCCACCTCCACTCCTTTTTTAATGGTTAACTGCCATAATGAAAACAGGTGATAATGAGGTTTCTGATCCCTTATCGGCCTCTCAGCCAAGGAGCTGTGAGCGCCTGGAGCACAGAGCGTTCCACTCAGTGGCCTGCATAGGCCGACCACCCTTTCATCTGCAGCCAAGCTGTTCAAAAAAGAGAGCTTTTTCCCAGACCAAACGCCCTTTGCCAGTGCAAATTTTGCAGTAAAAATAGAAAAGGAAATTCTTCTTAATCTGCTGTTTCATGTGTGACAAGCGGTTCCGCGGTGGGACAGCGGCCCCAAGAATGCGCCACCCTCTCTCTAGGCCTTGCTGCCTCCCCCGGAGCAAGTAAGCATAGTTTAAGCATAGTTCACTGAGGTCCTTTGTGCTCTGCAAGCAACCAGCCACAGTTCTATTGTGGGGACCAGAGACTCCAGGCTGGGGGTGCCCACATCCCCTATGCTTTGATCTGAATTCGGTACTGAGGATATAGCCAGCCACCCTCTGAGCCTCTGCTCCCCAGTACTCGGTTCCTCATAATACAATCCTCAACCCAACCCTCCAGCAACTGTTCACAGATCCAGGCCTGGCAGCAGAGCCACTGTTGCCCCCTGAAGCAGAGAGCAGGAAGAAGCCCAAGGAAAGATCCAAAGCCTGCTTCGGACAGTGAGGAGAACAGCAATTGGGCCTCTAGTGTCAGGCTGCTCCATTGCCCATCTGAGTCTGGCCCTCACCCTTCATGGCCAGATGCATCCTGGTCAACCAGTCCTGGAATCATGAACACATTTTACCAATAAACTTTCCCCCAAAATATCTCCAGTTGATACTTTTTGAAGTTTTAGGCCCTGGGCTCTGTTGTCCTATGATGTCAGTCACGTGCACAGCTGAAGGAGTGGGTGAGTGAGTAAGCAAGTATGTAAATGGCACACCCCTCCCAGGGACTAGGGAACCCCAGGAAGACCTCAGCATCTCCTACTCTGAAAGGTGGCCACACCCATGGGACCCAGGACTCATGCAGATCCAGTGCTGCCCAGAACAAGTTCTTTCTGAGAAAGGATGACCTTGCTCAAGTCCTGCCTCAGGTCACCCCCCAGTCCCTCCCACTCCTGTGGGATTTCTACAGGTTTTGGTTTTTCCCACCTGCACTCACCTGGGAGGGGAATTTGTGCAGGACTGAGCTTCACTGGCCTGGCTGAGACAAAACTGACTGCCCAGGACCCTCAGACTCCCACAACCCAAGCCTATTGCTCATCTGTCCCCTTCTAGGAAGCCTCTTCCAGGTACCAGGTTCCATGGGTACTCATGACACAGAAACAAATTATTCCAAGTTGGGGTTCACACTTCATTATAGCACCTATGCCCAAATGACAAAGCTGGCACAGGGCAGGGGTGATGCTTGATGGGGGTGGGGGGTTTCAGCAGGTGGAGCAGTATGCAGGAAGAGGGAGAGGTATGTGTGAGGGGCCTGGGGAGAGGCGCACTAAACCTGTTCATTTGCAGCCAGCTCCCCTCCTCCGCCTTCCCCCTGCAATGTCTCCATCCAGAGCTGCGGTTGTTAGGAGACCGGGATGTCTGGTTTAGAATGTACACGTGAATCAGCGACCAAGTGGGTGGGCCGCCCACTGTGCAGTGGGTTGCACAGGGCCTCATCCCACCTCCTGCCAAGGAGCTTCCACAGCCAGGGCCGTGGAATGTTCAGAGGCCCATGGGAGCAGGAAACTGGGGTAAGGAGAGCAGATAGGTGTGTCCCAGGGCCTGCTTAACACCGCCAAGGGGATAGGATGACACGGACACCAAGCTCAGAGGCAGCCTTCTGCATCTTCTGCAGAACTGGCACTCACACCCGAACTAGGCTGTCCCATCCTCCAGAAGAGCTTCTGTCATGCAGCTACTGACAACCAGCTGGTCTGCTTCAGTTCAACAGAGCAGAGATCCCAACCCTCTGGTCTACAAGGTGTGTGACTCAGGAGTCAGAATCCCGAGGCTGACCACAGAGTGAGGCAGCTAGTGGCCTGGCCTGTCAGACACCCAGACCTCAAACTGCGCAGCATTTGGAGAAGGGACTTGAGAGGTGGGGAAGGAAGGCTGAGAGGCAGAAAGGAGGCACACGCCACAGCTCCATCTCCCCCTGCGCCTGTGCCTGCACCTGGGAAGGTGCATTGCTGCTGGATGGCAGTGGCAAGGTGGAGGGGTCTCCTGGAGATGAGAAGTTCACTCACAGTTCACCACTATTCTAGAACTGTGCCCTGGAAATCCCTCAGCTGTAGGAAAACCTCAGGTGAACAGGAAAGAACCAAAGGGAAGTGAGGGGGAGCTCTAGTCTTCTAGACTGGGGAAGGGGGGACAGGGAGAGGGAAGCGAAGGGGAAGAGAAGAGAGAGGGAGAAGGTGAGGAGGGGAAGGAGATGGGGAAGGAGCAGCTGGGGAGGGGAGAGAGAAGGGTGGGAAGGAAAGGGAGGAGAGGAAGGGGAGGCCCCTTTGGAGCTAGGAGAACAGGCTACCAACTTTCAAAGCAGTGCTGGGGACCAGCAAGGATGGGACAAGCACCTCCCAGGAGGCTGTCTTCATCAAGAGGGCCAGGAGGCCAGGGTGGGGTTTCCAAAGCTCATCCCCTTTCCCTTCTGAGTCATACTATTCACTTCTGATGTCTCACCCCTTCTTGAGAGCTTTCTATGGCTCCCAATGCCTGTGACTGAAGTCCTGGTCTTCCCAGAGGAAGTGGCATTTAAACAAAGCCAGGCAGAGGGGAGGAGGACAGCCAGCCAGAGCGTGGGAACCAGTGAGCCCAGACCCAAGGGCGTGTGTGCTCAGCCAGAGCAACCGGAGAAAGTGCTCTGAGGATGGAGGAGACATCAGAGGTGAGAGAGAGGCCCATCCTGGGGGGAGCAGGCTCCAAAGGGGATTCTTCAGCTCTGGGGGGAGGAGCTGCTAGGGCTGCTGCCTGGCCCTTGGGAGGTGGCTACCTGGCTGGAGGACAATAGTTTCTTGAAAAGACTTTTGTCCTTTTTTTCCAGCTAGAAATGCAAGGTGGGGAGAACTCCTGGCCTGGCACGTGGCAGCACATAACCTGAATTCAGCAGAAAGGAAGCCCATGAAGAAGGCAGCGCGTGAGGTTGGAGGGAGCTGCCTTGCCAGGCATCCGCTGCTTCAAGCCAGGACATGTCGGCTGCCAGCTCCCCTCACCCCATTCACAAACAGGACTCTGCCCACCCCAGGCCCAGCCCACTCCCTCTCCATACATCCTGAATTCCTGGCTTCAAATCCTTTCTGCACTATCTCACTGCTCTGTCTGTGCTGCAGGTTAGGGCAGGACCCTGAGGAAGAAGGGGTCCACAAATTGGTGACTTGAGTTTGCAGTCTCTTGTCTGCTTTGAGACTAGCTGAATGCTTGGGCCATGGGGACAAAGGGACACTTCTACAGTGTGAAGAATCTGGCATACAAGGCTTGGCCCCCAAGGAGCAACCAGACAGTGAAAGGAAATGGGGCTTGTGCCAACTCTTCAAGCAAGAATGGAAGGTACACAGAGTCTGGACCAGAAAATGTGTGCATCCTTGGCAAGTTTCCCCCCACACCCAACGCACAACTTCCTTGACTGAGCAATGGGGCCATCAGCCTGTTATGAAGCCCACCTTATCAAAGCCCCTGGATACAGGTACTTTTGAGAGACTGCCAGGATAGATGTGTGTGTGGATGGATGGATGGATGGATGGTGGATGGATGGATGCATGAGTGAAAGGGTGGAGGGTTGGGTTCATGGGTGGGGTGGATGGGTGGAAGATGAATGGGTGGATGGTTGGGTAAACAGATAGATGGAAGGGTGGGTGGATGAGTAGAAAGGTGAATGGGTGGATGATTGAGTGGGAGGGTGAGTGGGTGGATGGTTGGGTGGGTGAAAGAGTGGATGGATGGATGGATTGATGGATGGAGGGGTAGATGGATAGAAAGATGAATGGGTAGAAGGGTAAACAGGTAGGTGGATTAGCAAGTATGTGCATGGATGGATGGAAGGGTGGAAGGGTGGAGGTTGGGGTAGATGGATGAAAAGGTGAATAGATGGATGGTTGGGGGTGGATAAATGGGTAAATGGGTGGAAGGGTGGGTAAATGGATAGATGGAAGGGTGGGTGGATGGATTGAAGGGTGCATGGGTAGATAGTTGAGTGGGAGGGTGAATGGGTGAATAGTTGACTGGGAGAGTAAATGGAAAGATGGATGTATGGGTGAAAAGGTACTCTATGGGTGGATGGGTGGAAGTTGAGTAGATGGGCTGATGGAAACAAAGACTCTCCCCATTGTTATCAGGAAACAGTGGCTCAGGGCCAGGTCCAAGTTGAGGCTGATGGACCAGCTCTGGGGGCAGTGTTGGGAGCTGCCCCTCACTGCTGAGCCTCAGATCTCTCAGAGGATCCCGTCCTGTCCTCATGTCAGCTCTGGTCACAGCGATTCCTTGCGGTTCCTGTTCCTTGTGGCCTAGGCTTCATGATGAATCCCGAATCATGGGACAACTCACCAATGGAAAATTTTTCACATTTTCAATCCAGTCTGACAGAGGAATTGCAATTGTGCAGCACATCATGGGTCATTGGTCTGTTGTGTTCTCTGGACTGAACATTTTCCCTGAATTCATCAACTTTGGCCAAGGCAGAGGTTTCAGAGACCTGGGCCCAGGACCTGAGGCCCAAAGCTGTGGAGGAGCAGGAGCTTCCTGGCTGACATATCAGGGCACCCACAGCACGTTTGGGACTAGATGAGGCATGTGCCTTCAGGACATCAGATGTGGCTGGTCCCACTCTGCAGCTTCCCTCCAGCTCCCTGTGTTACCTGGATTCAGAGCCAGTTGAGTATCTCTTAACCTCACTCTGGTCACACACCACAGCTACTGAAAAAAACAAATATTTCTCAAAGAATCAAGCAGAGCCACCAGCCCCATCTCCCTCCATCTGCCCTGCTCTGCTGTCTGATCATCACCCAGACGCTGCTGTAGGACACTGTGCAGGCCAGAGCCAGCATCCCCTGCCCACAGCTGTTCCTCCACCTCGGACACTGCATTGCCCAGGTTGGTGGACACCAGCAAATGTGACCATTGAAGTGTTAATTAATATCCAATCAAATGAAAAGGCCTATTTCCAGCCTTGACTGGTAGTGTGCTTCTCTTAGCAGTTCTGCTGGACTGTGACATCTGGAATACTTCCCTGGCTTCCAGTTGGTTAACACTGACTCCTCCTTTGTTCAGCTCAGATGCACAGCCTCCAGGACACCCCTCCTGCCATCCTTCTCACAGGCACTGCTAGCAGGAGTCCGTTTCACGGCTGCAGTGCCTCCTCAGGAGGGCGTGGAGCTGCGTGTGGTGTTGGGGATCAAACCCAGGGCTCACTCATGCCAGGCAAGTGCTTTACCACTGAGCTACATCCCTAGCCCTTTTTATTTTTTATTTTGAAAAAGAGTCTTGCTAAGTTGCCCAGACTAACCTCAAACGCTGGATCCTCCAGCCTCAGCCTCCTGAGTCACTGGGATTATAGACATGCCACCATGCCTAGTTTCTTATCAATTTTATTGAATTGGAGTCTAATGTGTTTGTCCTTGTGGCCTGGTCCCCAGCAGGCCTGGTATACATCTAACGGCCAGTGCAGTGGCAGCTCTATGCAAAGCGTCTATGTCCAGAACATGAGCTAGGCTAGTCATCTTCTTGTGGACCCCTGTCCACTGTGGCTTCCTCCATCTGTGCCCAGAGCCCTGGCCTCTCTCCCTGCAGGATGCTGCCTGGCTTTACCCCAGGAGGGTCTTGAAATGCTGAGCTTGGCCAAACTTAGTGCTCTTAGCCTTGAAGGAGGAGCCATTCCCAACAGCTCCTGAAGTCACCCAGACAGCCCAGCTAGGCCCTGGCATGCATCCAGCACCCTGGGCTCTAGCTTCCTCCTTGTCACAAGGGGTAATGGTCTCAGGCCTATTTCCAGGAGGTTAGGAGGATCGTGTGGCCTGGTCACAAGATGGGGAAAGTACATGGGAGGGGCCAACATTGTCACCAATTCCACATCAGGGAAAGAAATCAGCACTGATAGTCCAGAACTCCATACCAGCCCACACCCTGCTCCTGGTGAGGACAATGTGAATGGGAGGCTGGGCAGAGGATGGAAGGGAGTGAGTGGGATTTTGCTGAGGAGGACATGGTGGCAGCAGAGCAGGCAGCCCCTCTCCCCGCCCACCAGAGCCAAACCGGCAGAAGACAGGGCCTTCTGCTCTAAGCCAGGGTGGGCAGTTCTTGAAGTAGCAGGAAGCAGATGGCCCAAAGGGGTGGGCTTTTGCCTGTGAGAGCATGTGATGGCAAGGAGGAGTCCTCTGAGGAGATGAGGTGGCCAGGGCTGGATGGGGGTTGATGTAGGGCCATCTTGGGAAGGGCCCAGTCAGCATGGACCAGGACAGTGACCTGAAAACAGGAACACAAGAACCAGCCAAGGGGATGGGAGGGAGACCCCAGAAGTGGTGTGCTCCTCCCTCCCCTGGCTCAGCAGAGGATGTGGGTGAGGCCTCCTACCCACCCAGCACTGCTGATCACACTTGGCCTCCAAGCCCAGCCTGACCCTCCTCCAGCAGGGAGCCACTAGAGGTGTGCAAGGGTCTTGGGGGCTCAGCACTGCCAAAGGAAGATAGAAGAGCTGGCACTGCTTCAGGGCTGGCGGGAGCCCATGTCCTACACTCAGGAAGTCTGGGGAGCCTCAGTCCTCAGATAAACTAGGTGCCCACTCACTGGTATGATCTCAGGCAAGAGGCTTCTCTGGGGCTTGGATTCTCATCTCAGGATGGGAAGGAACAATACCTACTTCCTTGGTTCACTGGGAAAGTAAACTAGTGAGTCCACACTGCCAGAGGAACAATAAGTGGCCAAAATCAAAATTATCATCAATTCATTTTCCACTCAAGTTCACAGGGGCTACTAAGAGAGGAATTGTGGAGATACCTGGCCATAAAGTCCCTGAGCTCCCAGCTCTGTCCTGGCTGAACTTGGGAGCTCAAGCAGTGCAAGGTGGCTTCATTTCTGGGATGGTGACAGAGTCCCCACCAGTCCTAGGAGAGGGGATCCAGAGCACCTGTTCTGCAGACCACTCTGCTATGACTTGGATATGGTCTGAGTGGTCCCAGAATTCATAAGTTGACTTCTAATCCCCACTGTGAGGTATTGCCAGGTGGAAAATCCCTCTGGCCAAGGTGTTGGGAGGTGGGGCTCTGGGAGGGGGTTAGGATTCACTAAGGTCATCAGGTGGAGCCCCAGTGACCAAATCCTGGTAGATTATGAGAAGAGGGAGAGACCAGAAAACACACACACATGCGCGCGCACACACAGTGTGCACCACACTCCCTCTCACACCATGTGATGCCCTGAGCTACCTTGGGACTTTGCCTGCAGGAAGGCCATCAAGATGGGGCCCCTCGACCTTGGACCTGCAGAACTGTGAGCCAAAATAAACTTATTTTCTTTTAAACTTATCCAGTCTGTGGTATTGTGTTGTTAGCAACAGAAAACAAACTAACACAAACACCAAGAAGCAGAAGGGAGGCCCTGCCCAGGCTCTCCAGCCAGACCACGCAGCAAGACTGCCAGGCCTGATTGCAGCCTCAGTGGCATAGGTTCTGGCCCTGCACCCTCCCCTGCTTCTCAGGCCGCCTCCGGCTTTTACAGGACTCTCCCAACCTGTCTTTCAGAAGGTCCCAAACCATAGGCCACTTCACACTTCTTCCTGGGGTCCTTCATGTCTCTGCAATCTGAGGAGACCTGTGCTGGCTCAGGTCCCATTGACCAAGGCCAGGTCTGGACCTCAAGCAGGCCTTCAGGAGGTCCTAAGGCCCAAGGCTACCCTGAATGAGGAACACTCCAGTGTTGCCACTCACAGTCCTTTACACCCCCAGAAGCCTATAGTCCCTGTCCTCTCACAGGTGTGGGACACTGGATCCAAGTCTGAGTAAAGGGTACAGGGGCCCTGAAGGACCTCTGCCATGGATAGCGGAGTGCCTCCTCAGCTTCCTTCTTCCAGGGTCCCTTGATGGCCCCTGCACATGGGGAGCTCAGAATATGGACTCTGGTCACAGACAAAAACTCTTTCAGGAGGCCAGCAACTCCACCAGCAACTCTGTGCCCTGTGCCCTCATCCATGAAATGGGCACCAAAGGAGCACCCACCCGAAGGTGCCATGGACGAGGAGGGGATGGGAGCCTTGGCCCTACTCCTCAACAGGGGCTGCTCCTTTGCGGTCATTGCTCTGTGAGGGGCTCACCAAACCTTTGCAAAGCCTAGGGCTCCTGCTGCACTGGGACAGGAGCTTCCCCATCTGTGAACTGAGACCTGGCTCTGGCTCTTGGCCAACCAGAGATGAGGGCCAGCCAAGTGCTGGATGTTCATCGTGACCAGGGGGTGTGGCTGCTGGTGACCTTGGATGGGTCTCTATGGCCCCCATTCCAGGTTCCTCATTTGTACAATAAGAGGTGATGTCCTTAAGGACAAAGCCCCACCCAAGGAGGGGGGCACATTGTCCCACTCCCTCCTTATCCAGGCTGGCCAAGGAAAGGGAGGAAATCAGGTTAAGCCGCTGGCCTCCTGCCGGGAGCCCCATTCTCTGAGGGACAGTTGGCCTGAATCAGAGGGCGGGTCCCTGTGAGGGTGGCCCTGGACACTGGACTGAGATAAGCATCATCAGAAAGTGTCCAGGAGGAAAGAGCTCAGCAGTCACAGGGACTTCCGGGAATTGGAGAGGGAGGTGTTGGGAGCACAGGCTCTCAAAGGTGCCAGCTGTGAAAGGGGACTTCCAGCAGGGCACCCCCATTTGTCATATCACACCTCTTTTCTCAGGAACTCACCCCAAGTGCCCCCACCCAAGCCCTGTCTGTGTACAAACATCCCCTTTGTATAAGGACACTGGCGGTAGGCCCACCCTACTCTGGTATTGTCATGTCTTCACTAATTATATCTCCAACAACTCTATTTCAAATGAGCTCACATTCTGAGATCCTGAGCTAGGACTTCAGCCCATGAATTTGGGGACAGAACTCATCTTGGTGCAGGGAGGGGAGTGAATAGGACATGGCTTTTGCTTCCAGGATCCTCAGACCTCAGGACTGAGGCTGGGCACAGAAGGGTCCTGATCTGGATTTCCTAGAACACGATCTCATGGCAAAACTGCCAGGCCAAAGCCTTATTGTGGGGAGTGTTCCCAGGGACACAGTACTGAGGGACAGAGGGGAGGGCAAAAGTAGGGAAGCCAAGATCAGTTAAGCCACAGAAAAAGTTAGGAACCACATGGGATCAACCTGAGAGGCCACCTGGGGACCCTGCCCTCATCTACCCAGGGGTACTAATCCCACAAACCCCCAGGAGGGGACATGCAGCTGCTTAGATAAAACCCTGGAAAGGGTGGACCATAGCAGAAAGCAGAGAGCAGCCGTCCCTTGGAAGAACCCTGGTCAGCCAGGGATTCCCACTGAAAGAAAGTCAGAGAAGGGACTCAGGCAGGCAGGGAGAGGCTGCCAGGCATCCTGAAGGCAGGTCACCCTGCCCTAAGGCCCCAGCTCCCACCTGGACACTTGGCACTCCCTGACCCCAGAATGACTGGCTGCTAAGTTCCTCTCAGGCCCCTCCAGATCTCAGGGAACTGGGGGTAGGCACCAGCTCCCGGAATAACCCGCCTGGTTCAGATTGCTCCTCCCCACCCCCTACCCCTGTTCCCACCTCCCAGCAGCCTGGAGCTGCCTCTGTTCTCTCTCCTGCCCCCACCTCACAGGTGTATGTGTCAGAGCCAGGGGACTAGATGCTGTGCCACTTATTGAGACCCCACTAGCCTACAGTATTGCATAGACTAGTAAGCATTTGTCATCCTTGCGCAGGGGTCATGCTAATCTTCTCTTCATTGTTCCAATTTTACTATATGAGCTGCAGAAGCAAGCACCCAGGTAAACATTTGTGAACACCAACTCAGAGCCGTGCAGAGAGGTTCTGGGACCCCAAGGAGTTCACTGAGGCAGGTGAAGAGGTCTATATGGAATTCCACTGGAAACATGTCCAGAGGTACCCAGCCTGGAGCCTGACTCCCTCCCACCTGCCCCTCCCACAGAGCACAGCTATGATTCCAGGCAGCAGCGCCAGCAACCGAGGCAGAGTTCCAAGAGGCGTAGGAGCATAAGGAACCCAAGGCCAGGAGAGACAGCAGAGACAGGCCCCTGACACATTGCAGGGGAGGGCCCTGGTCGACATTTTCTGACCGCCTGCCCAGTAAGAGAAGACAGCCCACATATCCTGCCAGTCACACCTGCAAGCCTGGGGCAGGGGACTCCTCGGCAACTCCTGACCTGGAAAGCCCCTTTGGGCCACACCTGAAACCACAGAAAGCACCCCAAAGGCAGAAGCTTCCTCCAAGGGCCACCATGTAACCTGGGAAGCCCCTGACATCTCTGGAGACACTAGGGGAAACCCCAGCTGTAGATCAGCCACGTACAACAGGACTGTACCACAGAGGCCCAGACTTCATGCCAGTGAGGGCACAGCTGCCTATGCAGGCCAGGCCTCGCATGTGACCTGTGGGTGTCAGCATGTTAAAATGGGATGCTCCTGTGGAACTCAGCATTCTAAGCTCAGAGCCCAAATGATGAGGACACAATTGAAAATTGCTCATTGCACCAACAACCAGGGACACTACCATGAATCACTCCACCTCCTTCCTATCCTCCAGCTACCACTGGACTGTCATCTCTGCAGATGTTCCAGCCATTCTGTTAAGCTGCTTTCCTGGTCCCCATGCTCTCCAGCATCTTGGCGGGCCCAGCACAGCTCATGCAGGCTCTGGTGCCTCCATCTGCTGGTGACACTCACTGACTCATGAACTTTATCAGAGTCAGGATGAGTCTCCTCAGTCACACTGTAACAATGTTGAAGGACCAAGCTTGAAAAATGCAGGGTGTCCACAAATATTTGCCAGTGGCACAATGAATGGTTTGAAGCAGGGGTGTGGCATGGCCTTATTTGCATGGTTAAGCTAGATCAGTTGGTGTTGCCACCATTCCAGAAGAGGAGGGAGAGCTGGTGGAGCAGTTTCAGGTGAAACATGTCCCTGCCATTTTACGCCAATGGATGCAAGTCCTCACACCTTTGTCAGAACCCCTGGGCTACACCACTAAGAGGAACTCCAGAGCCACCTGCTGGATTCAATTAGTAATAATGTAACTGTATTGATTCCTCATTGTAACAAAGTGTCACACTAAGGCCAAATATCACCATTAGGAGAACTGTTAGAGGAGGTATGTATGGGGATTTTCTGTGCTTTCTGCTCAATTTTTCTGTAAACCTTAAACAGCTCTGAAAAACAAAATCTATTAATTCAAAAATCATGAGACAATTGTGCACCCATTTGAAATGTTAAAATGAAATTGGGTGAGGAAACAGTGAGATTGCAGAGCAACAGGGACCCTCTCACTGCTTGGTGGCAGTAAGTTCAGGTCAACACAACCCTTTGGGAGACAGCTCACACCTCCCAACACAATCAATGAGCCTATTGCAGGAGCCCCTTGTGCCCCAGAAACACACGCTCAGGTTCATCAGAGGACCACACCAAGAGATTTGAGGCGCTGTGGCAGAAACAACCCTAAAGCCTGTAATCCACAGAAGGACTGTGAATGGCAACTGCTCCATGCGGCAGAGGCTGCAAGTAA
>PVKS010035535.1:0-20010 GCA_004027875.1 Aplodontia rufa | reverse complement strand
TCAGCTTGCAAGGTGGTGTGGGAGGGTTCGAAGACAGAACCATACCAGGTTTCTCAAGGGGGAGACTCATAACTGGTACAGCAGCATTTCTGCCACATTCTACTGGTCAAAGCACCTCACAGTCCGGATGAAAGGATTAATAAATAGATTCTGCCTTTTGATAGAAAGGCTTATATACTCACATTTCAAAGAGTCATAGATAAAAGCTGGAGTGAGGAATTATGGCAATTTTTATGATCTATCACCCTCCTCTTCAAATTTTCATGACTTTATTTGTCACTTATGATCATTGCAACACTTCTTATAGATGCTAAGAGGAATAAAAACAGGAATGAAAATACTATTCCTATATTTAAGTTGCCTGTAATCTATGAGGAAGAAAAGCATTCTCCTTATGATCTACAGGTGCATGCATCCCCAACTAATTATAGTCTAACACATACAAACTAGAGAGATGTGAATGAGGGAAAACTGATAGAAGTGGAGAGTATTTCAATTGCAAATTACTTTATTTAGCTAATTCAACTCATTGTTCATTTCTGCCACCAGTTTAAGGTCTTGTGAGTGATTTTAAAGACTTGACTTATTTAATCTTATATTATACAACTTATTGATTTTTAAATTTTATTTCTAGTAATTAAAACATTTTGACAAGAACAAAAATATGTAACTATTACCTACTTCTTAAATCAAACAATTGTCAACTTTCACCATATTTGTTATATATATGTGTATATACACACACAGAAACACACACAAAAGTGCACACACACAACACAAACATATATGGGATATGCATATCATTTACTCAAATTACAAATTCAAAGAAGTATACAGCAGTTATTATCAACAACAAAAAATAAGAGAGATTCCAAATAAATAGCCTAACTTCACACCTCAAGAAACTAGAAAAATAATACCAAGACATTTGTAGAGATGTTTTGAGAAGGGGCAGGTAGGGATAAGGGTGGGTAATGGAGGGGGGGGGCTCTTGGGGGCAAATGTAATGTTCAGAATTAATATATATATATTATATTATTTTGTTAGAAGCTTGTTTGTTCAACAAATTTCTGAATAAAATAATAAATAAAAATAAAATTAAAGACTTAAATATGAGACCTGAAACTATAAAACTACTAGAAGTATACAGGATAAAAACTTTATGACATTAATTTGAGTAATGATTATTTAAAAATATGACCCCAAAAGCACAAGTGACAAAAGAAAATCTAGATAAATGAGATTCCATCAAACTAAAAATCATCTCACAAGTGAGGAAACAATCAATAACATGAAAATAAAACCTATGGAATGGGAGCAAATAATTTTAAACCATACTTCTGATAAGGGTTTACTACCCAAATTACATAAAGAACTCTAACAAAGCAATAGTAAGAAAACAAATAACCTTATTAAAAGGGGGCAAAAGACATTACTAAAAAGAAGACACACAAATGGCCAACAGGTGTATGAAAAATGCTCAATATCACTAAGCATCAGAGAATAGTCAATGAATGCCACAGAGACATATTTCCTTACACCTATTTTGATGGCTATTATCAAAAAGGTAAAAGATAGCAAGTGCTGATGAGAAAGTGGAGAATAACAATTCTTGAACACTGTTGCTTAGAATTTAGATTGGTACAGTCATAGGGAAAAAGGCATAGAGATTCCTCCAAAAGTAAAAAACAGAATACCATATATTAAAGCCGTTCCTGCAGTCACACACTGCAAACACCATCTTGGTCAATTATAGAATGCATACAGAATAACACTCCCCTGAGAATATAATGGAACTGGAAAATTCCTATCACCTGATATTGATGCTATCCTAATATCATGGCACAATGTATGTGTTTTTGCTCATGTGTTTGTGGTGATAACTGCCAGTTGTGTAGAAGTACAGCACACACAATTATGATAAGTACAGACTACTCGACAGTGATAATAAACAACCATGTCATTAATTTATTTACTATGTCCTACTTTTTATCATGTGCTCCTTGTACTTAGAAAAACATTCAATGTAAAACAGTATGCTGTGTTCTGGCAATGGCAACCTCGTACCTCATATGTCTGCATAAGTGTACACTATGATTTTGGGACAATGATAAACTCACCTTAACAATACATTTCTCAGAACATGTCATCATCATTAAGCAACATATGACTTCCCTGGGTATTTATCCAAAAGAAATGAAATTTGATTTATCCAAAGGAAATCAAAAAGATACATGTACCTCCATGTGTACTATAGCATTATTCATAGTAGCCAAGATATGGAATAACCTAAGTGTCCCTCTATACATGAACAATACAGAAAAGTGGTATATACCCAAAATGAAATACTATTTAAAAAGAAGGAATATTGTCATTTGCAACAGCATGGTGGAGGATATTATGTTAAGTGAAAAAAGTCAGGCACAGAAATATAAATACTGCATATGCTCGGTTTTATGTGGAATCTAAAATGTTGAACTCAAAAGTAGAGAATATAATGGTGGTTATTAGAGGTGAGAGTGGAGGGTGGGGTGGTGGGGAGATACTCCTCAAAGGATCAGTTAGAAGGAGCAAGTTCAAAAGATCTATGCTGCAACATAGGAATTATAGCTAATGACAATGTCTTTTGTTCTTAAAAATTGCTAAGAGAGGGACTGGAGTGGTGGCTCAGTGGTTAAAACACTTTCCAATCATGTGTGAGAACATGAATTCAAACCTCAACATCACATACACAACTAAGTGTCAGAGAAATAAAACCCAGATGAAAAAATAAATACAATTGATTCTCTCTCTCTCCATCTATAAAAAAATTGCTAAGAGAGTAGTAGATAGAAAAGTTTTGTCACAAAAAATTAGTTTGTGAGTTAATGCATATGTTAGTTTGATTTAGTCATTCCAAAATGGCTGAAAAGTATTTAAAAAATTGTACATGACAAATGTTAATTAGGTACATTTTTAATGTAAAAAATGTACAAAAGAAAAATTGCACATATAAATAAAATACTTAAAATCTATGTGTAAGTAAAAATCACGATTAATATTAATTATATTATATATCAGTCATTTATATAATTTTTGTTGAATCATTTAAAAATAAATTGCACATATTATTACATTTCACCCATAAATATTTTGCAGGATTACATTATTTCATCATCTAAGCAATGACTTTTTGTTTATTTTTTTGAAGAGAGAAGGACAGTGAGAGAGAGAAAGAGACAGAGATAATCAATCTTTAGTTTTTCACATGGTTTTCATTGCTCTAACACTTAGTTGTATGGGTGCTGGGGTTTGAACCCATGTACTTGCGCATACCAGGTAAGCACCTTAACCTCTGAGCCACTGCTCCAGCCCCCTAGGAAATGGCTCTTGAATGGGTTAAAGGGGTACTATCAATAATTGAAACAGAGCAAAATGTAGAATTAGCAAGCATCTACAAAAATCAGGACATATGCGATCTTAATCTTAAGTCTATTTTAATAGACCACTAAACCCATTTTTAAAAATCTTATTAGTTTTAAAAACAGTTCTTGTAGAACATCCTATATTCTTGGTTTGTCAGATTGTCATTTATCATGCCATTTATGTCATTTCTGTTTCTTTCATATAGCCTTTCATCTGGAAGCAGGATTTAAAGATGTGATTACATTCAGATTAAACTTTTTTTTTTTCAAGAGTAAGTTATTTGTGGAGTGACATCAGTAAGATGACTGACAGAAAAGCTCTAGTGCCCCATTTTCTCATGGATTCATTACATAAGCTACAGAACACTAAAATATCTTAATAGGTGCTTTGGAAACCAATCAAAAAAAGACAACAATGAAACAAACAGCCAATCAAGGAAAAGCCCTATTCAAAATGATAGGAAATTGAATGACATTTTTCTTGTCTTAGCCTCACTGCCTCCCTTGTAGATTCCTGCAGTGTTGAGAGTGGGCAATCCAATTCCCACTTGCTTCCCTTGGATTGAAAGAAGCAGAGTGGAAATTGTTTACAATGTTCTGGCCTTTGGCAATCTGTCTGAGCAGGTGTTCTATTGTCATGCAACTTGGAGGTCAGATGTGTAAAAGAGCATGTTTTGGACCCTAAGCTGGCAAAAGTCACTGCAGGCAGAAGCCAGTACCATGGTGTGTGAAAGTTAGTGGTCTCACATTTATAGATTTCAAAACTTACTACCAAAGTTTGCTAATCAAACCAGCATGGTACTGTTATAAAGATATACATAAAGAACAATGGAAAAATATAGTAACTCCATATATAGAGTCAATTGATTGCATATATAGTCAATTGATTCTTGACAAGGGTGCCAAGGTCATTCAATGAGGAAAATGTAGTTTTTATTCATTTTTAACAAGTAAGTTTAGAAAACTGAATATCCACACAGGAAAAATGAAATTGGAGCCTAGCCTTATGCCATAGACAAGCATTAATTCAAAATGGATCAAAGAACAAGACATAAGACCTGAAACTATAAAATTCTTAGAAGAAAGCATACGGAGAAGAGTTAAATCTTCATGACATTGTATTTGGCAATAATTTCTTAGATGTGACACTAAGAGCACAGACAGACAAAAAAATAGATAAACTTCATTTTATAAAAATTGCCAGAATATATGCATCAGAAAACAGCATTAATAGAATGAAAGTGTAACCCACTGAAAAGGAGAAAACATTGGTAAATAATATACATAATAAGAGATTAATATCCAGATTATATAAAGAACTTCTATAACACAGCAACAATAAAATGAAATAAATAGCTCAATTAAAAATGGATAAAAGAAGCCTGGAGCAGTGGTTTGGAAGTTACAGTGCTTGCCTGGCATGGATGCAAGTTCAAACCCCAGCACCACATACGAAAAGAAGTGTCGCAACAAAAGCCACATGAAAACTAAATAAAACTGATTGTCTCTTTTTTCTCTCTCTCACTGTCCCTCTCTCTTTTAAAAGAAATGGACAAAAGACTTGAACAGATATTTCTCAAAGATTTGCAAAAATGGTGAATAAACTCATAAGAAAT
Organism: Aplodontia rufa; assembly: GCA_004027875.1. Classification (NCBI taxonomy): domain Eukaryota; kingdom Metazoa; phylum Chordata; class Mammalia; order Rodentia; family Aplodontiidae; genus Aplodontia; species Aplodontia rufa. Next base: position 14,990 of record PVKS010035535.1, on the reverse strand, counting down.
GCTCAGCTTCTTGGTTATCAGGAAAATGCAAGTCAAACCTACAGTGAAAAACCACTTGATATCTATTTTGATGGCTATCATCAAAACGCAAAAAGTAATTGTTGGAGAAAATGTGGAGAAACTGGAACCATTGTGCTTTGCTAGTGACACAATTGCTCTGAAAAATGGCATGGCAATGCAGCAAAAATAAAGACAGAATTATCACATAACCAAGGAACTCTACTTCTGGGCATATAATCCAGAGAATTAAAATATCTGAACAGATATTCCCAATAGACAAAGGTGAAAGTAACCAAAATGTCATCAGTCCATCAATGGATGGAAGAAAATAGAAATGTGATATACACACACAGTGCAATATTATTTAAAGGAAGAAATTCTGAAAGAACCTCATGGATAAACTCTGAATGCATTATACTAAGTGAAATAAGCCAGTCATAAATGACAAATATTGGAATGGAGGAACATGGTGCCCACACCAGCAGCAGCGATCCCAAAACACTCCTGAGTAAAAGTTTGTACTGCAGGATTTGGACATGGTATCCAACAGTAGGATTGGGCTCATGGTGTGTGGGATCTTTATCCCCCCTAATTCTTTAATACCAAAGGAAAAGAGCTTCGCATTAATGAATCTAAACAACGAATTTGCAGCACCCCCTTAATTGCTGCCAGCTGGGGGGCAAGGAGTTATCCAGGAGGGGAGGAAATAGGGCATAAATAATTTCACTTGGACACAACTGGGAATGCCCTAACAGACTCCCATGCTCACAGTTTATAGCAGCTGATTTTTAAGCTCTGCGAAAGACTTAATCTCTTGCAATTGTGAACCTATAGCTATCCCTCCTTGCAATTTAGCTGGCCAGCTCCACCCGCCATCACGTGATTTCCCTGAGACTGGGGCTGGTCACTTCTACGTCAAAAGTGAAACCAGATCCATCATTTACTTGCAGATCAGGGACATCAGTCTCCATGAACACAGAAGCAGATCTAAGTACTCTGTGGCCTGGCTGTCTGCTCAGGGGGGCTGTGTGGGACTGGGAAACCCCTCTCCAGCTCTCAGGATGTGCAAGGGGTGGCCTCCTGCCTGCCCTCTTACACACCTGAATGGGAGGAGTCTGTGACCAGAACTCAGTTCAATAGGGCATAGCTACCCAAGGTGGCCACTTGCTGCAGTTTCTTCAAAAGTTGCCTATAACTCTCGAACAAGGCAAGGACTAGCACCAGCCTCAGGTTGGATTGGGCTTCCATGCCCCCTAGGGGTTGCAATTGAGAACCACATAAACACTGACCCAGTTAGGTTGGAGCCTCCTTCATGCCTGTCTTCCCTTGCTGAGACTGTGACAACCCCACAGAGCAGTTCTTGGGGCTCTGAAGATCACAAGACAACCAAGAGTGTGGCAACAGCAAATTTGGGGAAGCTAACCTCAGTCTGACCACTCTTCCTGGAAAGTCAAAGTCCCATACATCTACACCAGGATCTACTAGATTCCCTGAAGCTCTGAGTCCCTGGCTTAAGAAGATCAAAAGTTTGGTCAGGCAGAAAATAATCTCCCCAGGAGTGCATCTCAGGTGAGGTGGTACTGAACTCTATTCTCACAAGAAGTGGGAAAGGGCAGAGTCTTCTGCCCTTCTGCAGCAGAAAATTTTGATGAGATCCTCTAGGAAAACCCAAGGCCACCAGAGATTACCAAGCTTCATCCCCTCCAACAAGCTCAACTGGGAAGAGTCTCCAATTAAATGGCAGATATGAACACATCCCCCCATGGTACACACTGACCTAGGGGGCAAAAACTCAGAATTTTCCCAACTCCTTTTATTTATTTTTTTGTGGCTCCTGTTGCTGCCTAATATTTTTAACTTTTAACTTTTTAATGTTTTTTTATTATTCCTTTAAGCTCTATTGTTATTAATGAATTTGGTGTTCTTTGATGTATTTTTTTTGTTCATTTGTATGTATTGGTGGTTGGTTTCTATTATCATTGTGTCTTCTCAAACTCGACTGCTATCTCCATAGCATTGGAATCCAACAAGGGAAGCTCTTCATGATAGAAAACCTAGCCCTCAGTCTCCTTGGGTTGAAGAGAACCACACTCCATACTAACCTCTTCTTCCACTGTACTCTGGCAATTTCTAAACTATATGTGGTTCTCTCTCATCCTCACCCAAAGTCTTTACCGCACTTGCATCCCATTTAATCTTATTCCTAATTGAATAACCTACATCACGCTAAACCTTTGTACCTCTTTATTCTAAGTCAGGATTCTAAACTACCTCCCCACCTAACTTCCTTGGCTTTCCAGTAATTTCTTCTCCCCATCTACAGAGGCCCTGCTAACTGAAGAAAAAGACATCCTTCAAAACAGGTAATTGCTTGATATCGTAATATATTATGAGAGCTCTCATGGAAGAAAACTGCTCCTATAGGTGCTAATCATCATTATAACTGTTTTAGTTGAAATTGTCTAGTATATAAACTGTATGCTCTCAATTCCTCACTGATTGGACTGGCAGCTATTGATCTGAGCTTCCCAAATAGCACCCCATGCCAACAAAGCAAAGCCATAAGAAGTGCCATTACCCCTGCAAGAGTAATACTCACCGTTGGTCTTCAAGACACACCCCTTGTATCTGAAAATGAGGAAAAGGGGAAATAACTCCCCTCCTCAACATCATAGGTCTCCATCCAAGGACTCCATGGTCAGGGTCCTAGATGAAAACATAAAAAAGTGTATCAACATTATGATGAATAACTCAATCAAAGAGTTGAAAGAAGGATTAAGGAAAGAGATCAGAGATCAGTTTCAAGTGATGAGAGAAAACTTTTATAATGAAATAAGAGAGCAATTCCATGAGATGAAAGACCAAATTTATAAAGAATTAGGCACCCTGAAAAGGGATGCAGCAGAGCTATCTGAACTGAAAAATACTGTCAACCAAATCAAATCTTCACTGGAAGATAATAACACCAGAGTAAACTCTACTGAAAATAGAGCTTCAGCTCTTGAGGAACCTACACCAGATAATGAAGACAGGCTAAGCAATGCTGAGTTCAAGGAGGCAGACAAGAGAAGAAACTTATGATACATGACCAGAACTTCCAAATAATATTTGATGAGATGAGGTGAAATAATCTGAGAGTCATTGGACTGGATGAAAACTCTGAACAGCAAACAAGGGGCATTAAGAACCTTCTAAGTGAAATTATAAAGGAGAATTTTCCTTACATTAGAATTGACCCAGAATACTAAATTGAAGACACTTATAGAACACCAAATAAGTCTAATCAAATGAGAAATTCACCAAGACATGTCATATATAAAATAAATAACGGAGAAATTAAAGAGAGAAATCTAAAAGCAGCTAGAGAAAAGCCCCAAATCACATTCAGAGGCAAACCAATTAGGATCACTATGGATTTTTCAGATCGGACAATGAAGGCCAGAAGAGCTTGGAACAATATTTTTTCAAGCCTTGAAAGAAAACAATTTTCAACTAAAAATAATATACCCTGGAAAACTCAGCTTTAAATGTGATGGGGGAATTAAATACTTCAATGATAAACATAAACCCTGCACTACAGAATATTCTCAAAGATATTTTTCATTCAGAAAAAAATGATAATAATACCCTAATTAAACAGGTGAGTGTCAATAACCACATACACACCAAAAGATACCCACAATGGCTCAAAATTTAGCAATAGTCACAAAGTTTGATGCTCAGTTTCTCATATCTATTCTACCGCTAAATGTGAATGGTCTCAATGCCCCAATTAAAAGACACAGATGGGCTCACTGGATCAAAAAACAAAGCCCAGCAATATATTGTCTACAGGAGACACACCTCACACTCAAAAATAGACACAGAAAGTGAAAGGTTGACAAAATGTCTACCAGTCCCATGGCCCAAAAAAGCAAGCTGGTGTGGTGATCCTAATATCCAATAAAATTATTTTCAATCTAAAACTAGTCAGAAAAGACAAAGATGGACACTTCATAATACTAAAAGGGACAATTTATCAAGAAGATATAATGATAATTAACATTTATGCCCCCAATTACAACCTCCCCAAATTTATGGAAAAAATACTCAAGGACATTAATCCCCTCATTGATCTCAACATAATAATACTGGGTAACTTCAATACAACATTATCAACACTAGATAGATCAATAGATCATCAAAACAAAAAATCAATAAAGACGTCTTCAATCTGAACAACTCTATTAATCAATTGGTCTTAACAGACATCTACAGAATATTCCATCCTAAGTCAGCTGAATTTACCTTCTTCTCATGGATCCTTTTCTAAAATAGACCACATTCTAATTCACTGAGCTAACCTTAACAAATACAAAAAAGTTGATATAATCTCTTGTATCCTGTCAGAACACAATGCTATGATCTTAGCGATCAATAACAAGAAAAACAACAGAAATTACTCAAATACTTGGAAATTGAATAATACCCTCTTAAATGAAGGATGGTTAAAAGAGGGAATGAGAGAAGAAGTCAAGAAATTCTTTTAAATGAATGAGAATGAGGAAACAACATATAGAAATATCTGGGATAATATGAAGGCATTCTTAAGAGGTAAATTTATAGCACTGAATGCATACATCAAAAATCTAGAAAGAGCCCAAAGAAATAGTTTTATACTACAACTCAAATGCCTACAAAACGAGGAAAAATCCAATCCCATTCCAAAGCTAACAGAAGACAGGAAATAACTAAAATCAGAGCTGAAATCAATGAAATTGAGAACAAAAAATACAACACAAATTATCAACAAAATAAAGAGTTGGTTCTTTGAAAAAATAAACAGGATTGACAATCCTCTTGCCACCCTCACTAAAAGGAAGACTGAAGTGAAGCAAATCAACACAATCAAAGATAAAAATGGAGATATCATCACAGACTCAACCAAAATCCAGATTATTAGAATTTATTTTGAAAATTTATACTCTGCCAAGTTTGATAATCTGGAGGATATGGACAGGTTCTTGGTCACATACAACATCCCCACATGAACACTGGAGGACATTGAAAATCTAAACCAACCTATCTCAGGTAGTGAATTGAAGCAGCAATCAAAGCTCTTCCAAAAAAGAAAAGCCCAAGACTGGATGGATATATGGCAGAATTCTATTAAATTTTCACAGAAGAGTTAACACCGATGCTCTATAAGCTCTTCCATGAAATTGAAAGTGTGGGAGCACTCCCAAACACTTTTTATGAAGCAAATATATACTGATACCAAAATCCAACAAAGACATGTCAAGAAAGGAAAACTACAGACCAATTTCTCTAATGAACATACATGCAAATCTCTTTAATAAAATTCTAGCTAATCTGATGCAAAAGTACATTAAAAAGATAATACATCACAATCAAGTGGGCTTCATTCCAGGAAAACAGGGCTGGTTCAACATATGCAAATCAATAAATGTAATTCACCACTTAAATAGAATTAAAAAAAATAATTATGTAATCATCTCAACTGAAACAGAAAAGGCCTTTGACAAAATTCAACATCCCTTTATGCGCAACCCTGGAGAAGATTGAGATCAAGGGAAGATCCTTTAACTATATAAAATCCATTTATGAGAGGCCCATAGCCAACAATATGCTCAATAGAGAAAGACTTAAAGCATTTCCCCTGAATTCAGGAACAAGACAAGGTTGTCCACTTTCACCCTCTTATTCAATATAGTCCTTGAAACCCTTGCCAGAGCTATCAGACACGAGAAGGAAATCAAAAGAATTCATATAGAAAAAGAGGAAGTAAAGTTGACTCTATTTGCTGATAGCATGATTCTATACCTAGAAGACCCAATAAGCTCCACCAGAAGACTTCTAGAGCTTATTGGCAATTTCAGCAAAGTGGCTGGCTATAAGATCAACATCAATAAATCACTAGCTTTACTTTACTCCAGCAACAAGTCCATGGAAGAAGAAATCAGGAAATCTCTTCCATTCACCATCTCCTCCAAAAAAAAAAAAAAAAAAAAAGAAAATACTTGGGCATCAACCTTTCAAAGGATATTAAAGACCTCTACAATGAAAACTATCAAATACTAAAAAAAAAAAAGAAATTGCAGAAGACCTGAGTAGATGGAAAAACATTTCATGTTCATGGTTATGCAGAATTAATATAATCAAAATGGCCATTCTACCCAAAGCATTATACAGATATAATGGAATCCCCATCAAGATACCAATGTCATTCTTCATGGATATAGAGAAAGCAATTCTCAAGTTCGCATGGAATAACAGAAGACCCAGATTAGCCAAAACATTATATATCAAGAAGGAGGACGCAGAGAGCATTTCAATTCCTGACCTGAAATTATACTATAGGTCTATAGTAACAATAACAGCATGGTTTGGTATCAAAACAGAACCGAAGACCAATGGAATAGAATAGAGGATTCTGAAATGAACCTCCATACATTTAACTATCTGATATTTGATAAAGGGGGAAAAAGCATAGCATGGAAGAAAGATAGCCTGTTCAACAAATGGTGTTGGAAAAATTGGACAGCCATATGTAGACAACTTAAATTGGATCCTTACTTTTCACCCTGCACAAAAATTAAATCAGAATGGTTCAAAGATCTGGACATTAAGCCAGCAACTTTAAATTTACTTGAAAAAGAAGTAGGATCAACACTACAGGACATAGGGGTTGGTGCTGCCTTCCTTAACAAAACTCCCATGGCGCAAGCAGTGAAGTCAAGAATAAATGAATGGGATGTAATTAAACTAAAAAGCTTTTGCACAGCTAAAGAATTCATCAAGAGCATCAACAGAGATTCTACAGAATGGGAGAAAATCTTTGCCTGCTACACCTAGGACAGAGGGCTAATATCCAGAATATACAAAGAGCTAAAAGAACCAAACACCAAAATCACAAATAATCCAACCAATAAATGGGCTACGGATCTAAAAAGAAACTTCTCACTGGAGGAAGTCCAGAAAGCCCATAAATATATGAGAAAATGCTCTACATCATTAACAATAAGAGAAATGCAAATCAAAACTTTCCTGAGATTCCACCTCACTCCTGTTAGAGTGGCAGAAATGAAGAATATGAACAATGACAGATGCTGGAGAGGCTGTGGGTAAAGAGGAACACTGTTACACTGCTGGTGGGACTGCAAACTGGTTCAGCCACTCTGGAAAGCAGTGTGGAGACTCCTCAAAAAACTAGGGCTGGAACCACCTTATGACCCAGCTATCCCACTCCTGGATATTTTCCAAAAAGAGTTATAATCAGCATATTATAGAGATACAGCTTCATCAATGTTTATAGCAGCTCAATTTACTATAGCTAGTTTATGGAACCAACCCAGATGCCCCTCTCTCGACAAGTGGATTCAAGAATTTTGGTACATATATACAATGGTATACTACTCGGTTATTAGAGAAAATGATTTTATGGCTTTTGCAACAAAAATGGGTGGATATGGAAAAAATTATGGTAAGTGAAGTATTCCAATCTCAGAGATCAAGGGCCAAATGTTTTCTCTCATTTGTGGAAGCTGGAATACAACTGGAAACAGTATGATAGATGGCTAAGCTACTAATAACCTCAACATGTATGAATTTTTACACAAAGAAGACTATTTGGTGACATGTTATGGTCTGTAAAACACAAGTACAGATGTTTAATTATTTCTTATATGTTTACCAATTTTCAAGGAAGTTGATATAGTTGTCATCTCTGATGGAAGTAGTTGTATATGTTTGTAAGTGTGTGTGTGTGCGCACACGCTCGCACATGTATCATGAGTTAAAATCAGGTGATTCAATAAAACGTATTTATTATTTATTTTGTGTTTTGGTTTGGATTGTAGTGTCCCTTAAAGGCCATGTGCTTAAGACTTAGTTGCCAATCTCTAGTGCCATTAGGAGGTGGGGCCTAGTGGAATGAAGGAAGGTCATGAGGGGCGTGTCCTTAAAGGAGATGTTGGAGTCCCGTCATCTCCTCATCTCCTTCCTCTCTGTTTGCTTTCTGGTTGCCATGAGGTGAACAATTTTCTTCTACCTTGTGATCCCCACTCTGATATACTGCGTTGTTATAGGCTCAAAGCAATGCGTCACGTGATCATGGACCCAAATCTTTAATATCGCTAAGCATAATGAATCTCTCTTCCTTTTAAGTTGAGTTTATCAGTATTTTGTCACAGAGACAGAAATCTCACCGACACACTTTAGATTATTTCAAGCTTGGCCAACAGAATCTCTTTCAACTGGGTTCTAGTTCCTTTTGACAGAACTATGTTGTTCTTGGAATGCCTTTTTTGCGTAATTGAACAAAAACATGTTCCAGTATTCTATATTTTCTCTATCAGTTTTGGAAAAAGCCATTTCATGTAAGAATTCTGCCCTTTTACTGGAGAATGTATTTAGAAAACATTTAGTACTACTTCAATATTATTGCTCTTAGGCCTTTTCATGGACACATCATTTTTTTGGTAACTTGATATAATTGTTTTTTAATTACAAACTTAGATTTTTGCTATTACAGAATATTTAAGCTAATTCATGACTCAATACAAAGTCCAGAGAAAACAATACTAGTTGTATTAACAATAGTACTAATAAAAATAGTTTTATATTTTACAGTGATTTAGGGCAATTGACAGATCATAACTTACAAAACTTGGTGCTAGGAAAGAATCCACATTCACTGCATATGGGATTCTAAAAGCGTACAGTCATTTGTGTCTGACCATCATTTATATTTATTGAAAACAAATTTGCATGTTTTCTTTTACCTTGAGTTCCACCACTGAGATGCTCTCACAGAGGAACAAAAAGTATTAACCATTTTCACTTGTTAGTGAGAAAGAACAAATTTCATAGACTGCTGTCAGCTTGCAAATCTTGATTCCAAAAACTAAGCATATCTTTTTTAATTATTTTTGATTCAACATAAACTCACATATTGGAGGGAATAATTGTTACATATCTTGCATAACATGGATATTGACATAGTGAGTTAGTAAGTTGAGGTCAATACTAGACCAGGATCTACCCTCCTTCGTTCATTCCCCAAGCTCTTGTCTCCTGTTATTCCACCGTACTATAGTTGAAATGAACATATACATGTAAAATAATTGCTGACATTTCTCAGATTCTCTGCATGTCTGTGTATAGCTAGGCTACTAATGGGAGTTGAGTATTCCCTGTTGTTTTGATAACACCCTTTACCCTTCCCTCCCTTACTTGCCTTCCTCCCTTCTCCCCCCACCTTCCTGGATATGGTTCACCCAGCTTGTGTGCAATTTCGACTCAGCTGACTATCATCCTGTCATAGGTTTTACACTAGCTTCCACATATGAGAGAAAATATTTGGCCTTTAAGTCTCTGAATTTGGGATATTTCACTCAGCATAATTTTTTTCCATTTCCATCCATTTGGTTGCAAAAGGCATGATATTATTCTCTCTAATAGAGGAGTAGAACTCCACTGTGTATATACACCACAATTTATGAATCCATTTATCTAGTGAGGGGCATCCATGTTGGATCCATAGTTTAGCTATAATAAACTGAGCTACTATAAACAGTGATGTATCTGTGTCTCTGTAGTGTGGTGCTTCTAGCTCTTTTGGGAAAATAATGAGGAGTGGGATAGCTGGGTCGTAAGGTATTTCCAACACTAGTTTTTTGAGGAGTCACTACACTGCTTTCCAGAGTGACTGTACCAGTTTGCAGTCCCACCAGCAGTGTCTTAGTGTTTCTTTCTCCCCACAACACCTCCAGCATCTGTTATTGTTCATATGCTTCACTTTTGCCATTCTGACTGTGTTAGGTAGTAGCTAGCAATGAGCAGATAAATGTTTGACAAGGCCACAGGTTTAGTCTTGATGTTTGCTCTAAGCTACTGCCAAGGCAGATAAGCTATGGATAACATTAGTACACAAGTGTTGAGGGTAAACAAAGACAAGAGAGGAGGGAGAATGCCTCAAGAATAAAGGATCTATGGGATGATCTCTTCACAGGCCCCATAAAAGTTGAGATGAACCTAAAACTACTGGCACCAGGTGTCTCCTACTAGCTCAGAAGGGGGTATTCCTTAATAGCACAAGTGCACTGAGATAACTTTTGACCACTATTAACCCCAATGCCCACATTAACATAGGATTGACTTATAGATGAAGCCCCCGTAAATAGGATGGCCACCATGACAGTTCCGGAGAGGACCAACAAAGGTCAAAAACTCTACCACCCAACGTGAAGGAGGAGTTGAACACCTGATTGGCAAAGGCTGCTGAAGGAGGACCCCAGTTTTCAAATCAATCATAAAACAGCAATAAATTTGGAGACGGAATTGTCCCTTTGTCATTCTCTGCTCAGAGACTGCCCACTCTCTCTGGAGAGTGTTTTCTGCTTGAAATCTTACTCTGCTTTTACTTTACTTTCACCTCTCTTTCACTTATAATAAAATTCTCTTGCATGACTTTTTGTGCCTGACTTTAAATCTTCTTTCATTGGAACACAAGAACTGAAGTTTGGAATTTCCATTTCCTGCTTTCTTGTGACAACTGGAGTGAGGTATAATCTCACTGAAGTTTTGATTTTCATTTCTTTTATTGCTAGTGAGGTAGAACATTTTTTTCTTATATTTATTGCTTTACTTTGTCAAGAAGTTTCTGTTTAGCTCCTCAGCCCATTTATTGATTGGAATATTTGTGGGTTTGGTGTTCAGTTTTTTGAGTACTTTGTATATTCTGGATATCAGTCCCCTGTCAGAGGCATAGCATGCAAAGATTTTCTCCGATTCTGTAGGTTGTCTCTTGACACTTTTGACTAATTCTTCAGCTGTGCACAAGATTCTGTTTGTTGGTATCCCATTCATTGATTCTTGGTTTTAGTTGTTGCCCTACAGGAGACTTGTTAAGAAAGAAGGACCCTACACCAATTTGACCAATATGGTGGAGTGTTGATACTATTTTTTCTTCTAATAATTGCATTGTGCTGGTTTAATTCCTAGTTCTTTGATCCATTTTGATTTGATTTTTGTGCAGGGTGAGAGATAAGGATCTAATTTCAGTTGTCTGCATCTGGCTGTCCAGTTTGTTTAGCACCATTTGTTGAACAGACTGTGTTTTCTCCTAGCTATATTTTTGCCCCCTTTGTTGAGTATGAGATGGTTATAGATTTGTGGGTTAGTCTCAATGTCTCTATTCCTTTGGTCTTTTTGCCTGTTATGATACCAATATCATTCTGTTTTTGTTACTACAGCTCTATAGGGTTTTTTTTCTTTGTAGTGCTTTGGCTATTCAGGATTTCTTATGGTTCCAGAGAATTGATTATTTTATATCTGTGAATAATAACATTAGTATTTTGATGGGGATTGTGTTGAAACTGTACAGCCCTTTTGGCAGAATGGCCATTTTACTTATATTGATTCTGCCTAACCAAGAACATGGGATGTCTTTCCATTTTCTCAGGTCTTTTTCAATTTTTTCTTTGGTGTTTGATAGCTTCCATTGTAGAAGTCTTTTCCTTCCTTTGTTAGATTAATTTCCAAGTATTTTTTTCTTTTTGAGGTTATTGTGAGTGGACGGATTAACTGATTTCTTCTTTAGCAGAAATGCTGTTGAAGTATAGGAAAGCAATTGATTTATGGGAGTTGATCTTGTATCCTCCCACTTTGCTGAATTCATTTATAAGCTCTAGAAATCTTCTGATGGGTTTTTTTTGGGGACTTTTAGGTATAGAATCAAACATTGGCAAGTGGATATATTTTAACTTCCTCTTTTCCTGTTTGAATTCCTTGATTTCATTCTCTTGACTGATAGCTCTGGATAGTTTTGAGGACTATATGGAATAATAGTGGTGAGTGTGAAGAGCCTTGTCTTGTTCCCAAGTTTAGGGGCAATGCTTTCAGTTTTTCTCCATGAAGTATAAAGTTGACTGTGAGTTTGTCGTAAATGGACTTGACAAAATGAAGGCAAGTTCCTTGATCTCTATCTTCTCTGGAGTTTTGAGCATAAATGGATGTTGGATTTTGTCAAAGTCCTTTTTGCATCTATTGAGATGATCAAATGGTGTTTGTCTTTAATTCCATTTAAGTTATGAATCACATTTATTGAATTGCATATGTTGAATCAGCCTTGCATTCCTGGAATGAAGCCATTGATTGTGATATACTATCTTTTTGGATGCAGTTTGCTAGGATTTTGTTAAGGAGTTTTGCGTTCAATGTTCTTCAGTGATATTGGTCTATAGTTTGCTTGGTGTGCCTTTGTTGGATTTTGATATCAGGTTATGGTTGCCTAATAAAAAGTGTTTGGGAGGGTTCCATCCTTTTCAATTTCATGGAAGAGTTTAATAAGGAGAGGTGTTAATTCTTCTGTAAATGCCTGGTAGAACTCTGCTGAGAATCCATTAGGTCCTGGGCTTTTCTTTTGTGGAAGGGCTTTGATGGCTGTTTCAGTTTTGCTATCTGATGTTGGTTTGTTGAGCTGGTCAATATTCTCCAGTGTCAGTTTGGGAGTGTCTTAACTGGCCAAGTATTTGTCTATGTCCTCCAAATTCTCCAAATTGGAGGAGTATAGTTTTTCAAAGCCTTTTTTTATATTTCTTGGGATTTTTGGATGAGTCAGTGGTATTGTCTCCATTTTCATTTCTGATTTTGTTGATTTGTTTCATTTCATTCTTCTTTTTGTTGAACTTGGCTAGGGGGCTGTCAATTTTATTTCTGTTTTCAAAGAACACGCTCTTTTGTTGATTCTTTGTATTTTATTTTGTTTTGTTTTATTTTCAATTTCATTGATTTCAACTCTTATCTTGGCTATTGCTTGTCTTCTGCATTTGAGATTGGATTGTTCATTTTTCTGTAGATATTTGAGAGGGAGCTCAGGCTTATTTATTTGGGCTTTCTCCTTATTTTTGATGAAGGCACTTAGTGCTATTAATTTACCTCTTAAAAATGCTTTTGTGCTGTGCCAGAGATTATGAAATTTTGTGTGTTCATTGTTATTCATTTCCAAGAATTTCTTGATTTCTGTTCTCATTTCCTCTGTGGCCCATTCTTCATTTAAGAGGGTATTATTCAATTTCCATATATTTATGTACTTTCTTTTTCTTGCTGTTAATTGCTAGGATCATACTGTTGTGGTCTGAGAGGATACATGGGATTATATCAACTTTTTTGTATTTGCTAAGATTACTTTTGTGGACTAGGATATGATCTATTTTGGAGAAGGATCTATGTGCTGCTGAGAAGAAAGTAAATTCAGCTGATCTGGAATGGAATACTCTGTAGATGTCTGTTAGGTACATTTGATTCATAGAGTTGTTTAGGTTGGAGACATCTTTGTTGATTTTTAATTTGATGATCTAACTATTGGTGATAAAGGTGTCTTAAAGTTCCCCAAAACTATTGTGTGAGATCTATAAGTAGTTTAACGTCATGGAGTAATTTTTCAATGTATTTGGGAGTATAGGACTTTGGTGCATAAATGTTAATAATGATTATATCTTCTTCTTGTAGTGCTTGCTGAAATAAGATGAAGTGGCCCACTTTGTCTCTTGCGACTAATTTTTGGTTGAAAACTACTTTGTCAGGTATAACTATCACAAAACCAGGTTGCGTTTTTTGGGCCATAAGCATGGTGGATTTTTTCCCCAACCTTTTACCTTCAATATGTGGCTGTCTTTGGCTGTGAAGTGAGTCTCCTATAAGCAGCATATTGTTGGATTTTTTTTTATTAGATGGATATAGAGATACAATTGAGGGGGAAACATTATCAAACATTCAAGAACCAATGTATATATACTTAGTTATCCAGGGCTAATGCCATGTCATGGATGTCCAGCTTGGGTTCCCCCTGTTGCTTTTTCCCCTAGAAGAACGCCTGAGTTAAATGGATATCTCATATAGGACAGAGATCTCCTTCTGAGATGATTCCCCCATATTCCCACCCTCAGTCTCCTAGGATTTCTTCCTACCCTCTCCCCCTACCAGCCCCCTCTCTACGCATTCAAGTGTCCTAGGGAGTCGTCTCCCTGTTGCATTGAGACTCATACAATTTGAAGTTATTATTAGCTTAGCTGTCTAACATATTGCTTCCCCATGTATTCTAGCTTTCACAGATGAGAGATACCATTCAGGCCTTGAGTCTGTGAGATTGGGATACTTCACTTAGCATAATTCCTTCCATCTCCATCCATTTGGCTTCAAAAGCCATAATATCATCTTCTCTAATGGCAGAGTAGTATTCCATTGTATATATGTACCAAAGTTTTTGTATCCACTCGTCGCTTGAGGGGCATCTGGGTTGGTTCCATGATCTAGCTATAGTAAATTGAGCTGCTATAAACATTGAGGAAGCCACATCACTATAATACGCTGATTCTAACTCTTTTGGGAAAATACCCAGGAGTGGGATAGCTGGGTCGTAAGGTGGTTCCATCTTTAATTTTTTGAGGATTCTCACACTGCTTTCCAGAGTGGCTGAACCAGTTTGCAGTCCCAGTAGCAGTGTAACAGTGTTTCTCATTTCCCACAGCCCCTCTAGCATCTGTTGTTGTTTGAATTTTTCATTTTTGCCACTCTAACAGGAGTGAGGTGGTATCTCATTGAAGTTTTGATTTGCATTTCCATTATAACTAATGATGTAGAGCATTTTCTCATATATTTATGGGCTTTCTGTACTTCCACTGGTGAGAAGTTTCTTTTTAGATTCATAGCCCATTTATTGATTGGATTGTTTGTGATTTTGGTATTTAGTTTCTTTAGTTGTTGTATATTCTGGATATTAGCCCTCTGTCCGAGGTGTAGCAGGCAAAGGTTTTCTCCCATTCTGTAGGTTCTATCTTGATGCTCTTGACTAGATCTTTAGCTGTGCAAAAACTTTTTAGTTTAATTGCGTCCCATTCATTTATTCTTGACTTTACTGCTTGTGTCATGGGAGTTTTGTTGAGGAAGGCCCTGCATACTTCTATGTGTTGTAGTGTTGACCCTACTTC
>PVKS010035534.1:0-20025 GCA_004027875.1 Aplodontia rufa | reverse complement strand
GGAGGGGCTGTGGGAAAAGAGGAACACTGTTACACTGCTGGTGGGACTGCAAACTGGTTCAGCCACTATGGAAAGCAGTGTGGAGAATCCTCAAAAAATTAAGGATGGAACCAACTTACGACCCAGCTATCCCACTCCTGGGTATTTTCCCAAAAGAGTTAGAATCAGCATTTTATAGTGATATGGCTTTATCAATGTTTATAGCAGCTCAATTTACTCTAGCTAGATTATGGAAACAACCCAGATGCCCCTCACTTGATGAGTGGATACAAAAACTTTGGGATTTATATACAATGGAATTCTACTCAACCATTAGAGAAGATGGAGATTTTGCAGCCAAATGGATGGAGATGGAAAGAATTATGCTCAGTGAAGTATCCCAATCTCAGAGACTCAAGGGCCAAATGGTTTCTCTCATCTGCAGAAGCTAGAATACATGGGGAAGCAGTATGTTAGACAGCTAAGCTAACAATAACTTCAAATTGTATGATTCGCAACGCAATAGGGTTACTTTGAGGCATAGGGAGGGAGATGGGGAGGTGGGAGGCTATATGAAGAACTCCTAGGAGACTGGAGAGTGAGAATATGGGGGAACCATCTCAGAAACAGATGTCATTCCTCCACGAGATACCCATTTAATGCAGGAGTTCTTCTGGGGGAACAGCAACAGGGGAAACCCAAGCCGGGCATCCATGATTTGGCATTAGCTCTGGATAACTAAGTAAATATACGTTGACTATTGATGGTTTGATAATGTTTCCCCCTTAATTGTATCTCTGTTTCCATCAAATAAAAAATTTAAAAAATAAATAAATAAATTTCACTTGGTTTACCCTGACTCCCAATTAGTTAACTCTCTTCAATCCGCCACTATTACAGCTGCATAATGATTACCACTGTGATTGTCAATCTGAATAACACTTGTTTGTTTTTGAAGTCTGACATATGTGATAGTTTAATACTAGTGTTGCTAAAAATATTGATTAGCACTACTGCTAGTTTCATGGGTTGAATTCAAAAGTCTAATATAGTCTGTTCTAAATAACTAATTTACTACTATTTATTGTAAGCTTTGGTTGTACATATTGACAATTTTCTATTAGTGCATGAGGTGTGGGAAATTTGTAAGGGCAACTAACAGTTCACAGTAAAGGGGGTAGACTTCTGAAATCAACTTTCCTGACAACATCCCATTTCAAGTAATGGACTGGACAGAATTCCCAATCCAACAGCTTAGTCCTTAAGGGAGGGAATAGGAAAAAGAACCGCTGAGTCTTACATTGCTACATTGCTTCCACAAAGGGTTCTCCAGTCAAATATGTGAGAAGAATCCCTTCAGACATGAGAAATCAAACTCAAAGAGGTTCACATCAACCCCATAACTCCCCTAGTAAGGGGGCTATGGCCGGGGACCAGGACGAAAATCTATTTATCAATGAGCTGATAACAAAAAGGAACAACAAATTAAAAGAAGAGATAATGAAGAGAATAAATGAGAAAACTCAAGAGTTGAGAAACTCTTATCACTAAACAAATAGATTCTCTCAAAAAGGAAGTATCAGATCTAAAATCTGCAGTTAATGACATGAGAGGGACCATGCAGGAATTTAATAATAGACTAACTTCAGTAGAAAACAGAACCTCTGTTATTGAAGAAAGAACATCTGACAATGAAGACAGGCTGACCAAGCTAGAGCGCACCAACATCAAAAAAAGAAAAACAACTAAGAGATCATAATTTTTAAAATGTCTGGGATGAAATGAGAAGAAACAATCTAAGAGTAATTGGTATACAGGAAGAAATTGAGACAATGGTATGAGGAATATACTCAAAGAAATTGTGAATAACTTTTCTCATATAAAAATAGAATCAGACATGCTCATCCAGGAAGCTTACACCCAATAGGGTTAATCAAAGGAGAAATGCACCAAGACACATCATATTGAAAATGTACAACAAGGATACCAAGAAAACCATATTAAAAGCAGCAAGGGAGAAACGCCAAATCACATTCAGAGGTAAACCAATAAGAATTGTCTGTGACTTTTCAACCAAGACTATGAGGGAAGAAGGTATTGGAAAGATGTCTTTCAACATCTGAAAGACCACAACACGCAACCAAGAATTCTATACCCAGCAAAAGTCACCTTCAAATTTGATGGAGAAATAAGAACTTTTTATGATAAAACAAAACTGGCAGCATTTGTAAACAGAAAACCTACCCTACAAAGAATTCTCAAGGAAACACTCCAAACAGAAGATCAAGTAATTGATACCCAAAACCCACAAACTGAAGAAATTCAGTAAAAATATCACACATCAAAAACTAACCAAGACAACCACAGAACTAGCTAAATAAGACACAATGACTATGAACCAATTACACACTTCTATTTTAACATTGAATGTGAATGGTTTAAACGCACCACTCAAAAGATACAGACTTGCAGACTGGATCAAAAAACAAGATCCAACACTATGCAGCTTACAAGAAACTCACCTAACAAGCAATGACATCCATAGATTAAGGGTGAAAGGATGGAAAAAAACTACAATGCATACGGCCAAAGAAAGCAAGCCAGGTTCGCTATACTTATATCCAACAAAGTAGATTTCAAACATAAATCAATCAGAAGAGATAAAGAAGGCCACTACTTAGTACTAAAAGGAACCCTACAACAGGAAGAAATAACCATAATTAATATTTACTGTCCAAACAACAGTGCATCCAACTATGTGAATAAATTACTTCATGACATCAAACCAGTCATGTACCTCAACACAATAATACTGGGAGACTTCAACATTCCACTGTCAATATTAGACAGATCATCAAAACAAAAATCAATAAAGAAATCATCAGCCTAAATAACTCCATAAATCAAATGGACTTAATAGACATATATATAATTTTCCATCCCAAGTTATCAGAATACACTTTCTTCTCTGCAGCACATGGATCCTTTTCCAAAATAGATCATATTCTGCTTCATAAAGATAATCACAACAATTATAAAAAAGTAGATATTATTCTGTGTATCCTCTCAGACCACAATGCTATGACCCTAGCAATCAACAGTAAAAATCATATCAGAAAACACACATATTCATGGAGATTGAATAAATGAAGAATGGATCCAAGAAGACATGAGAGAAGAAATCCAAAAATTCTTGGAAGAAAATGAAAATGAAGACACAACATATTGAAACCTCTGGGACAGCCTGAAAGCTTTCCTAACGGGAAAATTTACAGCACAGAGTGCCCACATTAAAAATGAAGAGAGATCCCAAATAAATAAGCTTATGCTTCATCTCAAAGCCCTTCAAAAGGAAGAACAATCTAACCGCAAAGCCAGCAGAAGACAGGAAATAATCAAGATCAGAGCTGAAATCAATGAAATTGAGAACAAAAAAAAAACAATAAAAAGAACTGATGAAACAAAGAGCTGGTACTTTGAAAAAATAAACAAGATAGACCTCGAGTGAATCTAACTAAAAGAAGGAGAAAAATGAAGCAAATCAATAAAATCTCCAATGAAAAGGGAGTGATCACCACTGACCCCACAGAAATCCAACAAATTATAAGATCATATTTTGAAAATCTATACTCCTCCAAACCAGATAATTTGGAAGAAATGGATAAATTTCTACACACACACAACATCCCTAAATTGACACAGGACAATATTGAATTCCTAAACAACCCAATCACAGGCACTGACATCCATATCGCAATTAAAAGTCTACCAAAGAAGAAAATCCCAGGACCTGATGCCTTCCCTGCTGATTTTTTCCACACTTTTAAGGAGAAATTAACACCTCTTATTATTAAGTTATTTCAAGAAATTGAAAAGGAAGGAATTCTCCCATCCACTTTTTATGAAGCAACCATAACTCTGATACCAAAACCCAAAAAGGATACATCAAAAAAAGAAAACTACAGACCAATATCCCTGATGAACCTGGATGCAAAAATCCTTAATAAAGTACTAGCAAATCATATGCAAAAACTTACCAAGAAGATAATCCATCATGATCAAGTGGGCTTCATCCCAGATATGCAGGGCTGGTTCAACATACACAAAATACCACTTAAACAGAATCAAGGACATATGATCATCTCAATGGATGTGGAAAAGGCCTTTGATAAAATCCAGCACCCTTTTATGCTCAAAACTCTAGAGAAGATAGGGATCAAAGGATCATTTCTGACCTTTATAAAGGCTATATATGCTAAACCCTCAGCTAGTATAATACTGAATGGAGAAAAGCTGAAAGCATTTCCACTAAAATCGGGAACAAGACAAGGCTGTCCACTCTCACCACTTTTATTTAATATTGTTCTTGATACTCTAGCTGGAGCAATTAAGCAAGAGAAAGAAATCAAAGGGATAAAAATAGGAAGAGAGGAAGTCAAACTCTCCCTTTTTGCTAATGACATGGTCCTGTATCTGGAAGATCCAAAAAACCCATCAGTAAACTGCTTGAACTTATAAACAGTTTTAGCAAAGTGGAAGAATACAAGATCAACATGCATAAATCAATAGCTTTCCTATACACTAATAATAATAGGACTGATGGAGGAATCAGGAAATCTGTCCCATTCACGGTATCTTCAAAAAGAATAAAATACTTGGGAATTAACCTTACAAGGAAAATCAAATATCTCTTCAACGAAAATTATCAGTCATTGAAGAATGAAATCCAAGATGACCTAAGAAGATGGAAGGATGTCCCATGCTCTTGGTTAGGCAGAATAAATATAATAAAAATGGCCATTCTACCAAAAGCTTTGTTATCGATTTAATGCTATCCCTATTAAGATACCTATGACGTTTCTTACAGACATAGAAAAAGCAATTCTCAAATTCATTTGGAACAATAAGGAACCTAGAATTGCCAAAACATTACTAAGAAAGAAAGAGGAAACAGGCGGTTTTGCCATACCAGATCTAAAACTATACTATAGAGCTGTAGTAACAAAGACAGCATGGTACTGGTATCAAGATAGGAAAGAAAACCAATAGAATAGAAGACCTTGAAACAAACCCTCAAATTTTTAAATACCTGATTTTTTGACAAAGGGGGACAAAATGTTTCATGGAGGAGAGACAGCCTCTTCAACAAATGGTGCTGGACAAATTGGACAGCCACTTGCAGAAAGTTGAAATTAGACCCATATCTTTCTCCCTGCACGAGAATCAAATCAAAATGGATCAAGGAACTAGGAATTAAAACAGCTACCTTGCAACTGATGGAAGACAAATTAGGTCCAACACTTCAACTTTTGGGAGTAGGCAAAGACTTTCTCAACATGTCTCCGAAAGTGAAGAAAGTAAAGTCAAAAATCAGTGATTGAGATGCCATAAAGCTAAAAAGCTTTTGCCCCGCCAAAGAAATCATCAAAGGAGTCAAGAGGTTTCCTACAGAAATGGAGAGAATCATGGGCTGTGATTCCTTTGACAGGGACCTCATATCCTCAAAAACCTCAACATTAAAAACACAAACAACCCAATCAATAAATGAGCCAAAGAGCTAAACAGAAACTTCTCAACAGAGGACATTGATCAAGCCAATGAATACATGAGAAAGTGCTCTAAATCACTAGAAATCAGAGAAATGCAATTGAAAACTACATTAAGATATCACCTCACACCAGTCAGATTGGCAAAAATGAAGAAAATAAATAATAATAGATGCCGGAGGGGCTGTGGAGAGATAGGCACACTAGCACACTGTTGGTGAAACTGCAGACTGGTACAGCCCCTCTGGAAAGCAGTGTGGAGAATTCTCAAAAAAACTATGGATGAGCCCACCAAATGATCCTGCTATTCCTCTCCTGGGTATTTTTCCAGGGGATTTAGAATCAGCACATTACAGCAACACAGCAATATCTATGTTCATAGTGGCTCGATTTACAATACCTAAATTATGGAAACAACCCAGATGTCCCTCAGTGGATGAATGGATCCAAAAACTGTGGTACATATATACCATGGAATTTTACACAGCAATTAGAAACAATGATATTTCAGCCTTTGAAGGTAAATGGATGGCTATGGAAGAAATTATGCTGAGTGAAATCAGCATAACCCAGAGAACCAAGGGTCGAATGTCTTCACTCATCTGTGGAGGCTGGAGCTAGACCCTGGCCATTGAGAAAGGAGGTCTAGTACTATGTTTTAAATCTGGATAAGGTGTAATGTTATACAACCTAATACATTTTTAGAGATGTTTTGGGAAGGGGAGTGGAGGGATAAGGGTGGGTAATTGGGGGGGGTCTCTTGGGGGTAAATCTAATTTTCAGAATCTATCTATATATATTATATTATTTTGTTAAAAAAAGAATATATGCATATCATATTGTTACTTTATATGCATTTGTGATTGTACAATAACTCAATTTCTTAACTAAAAAAAGACCATACACATCATTAAGAGATTATTTACAAAACAATTTTTTTAAAAAATGTATATGGTTACCCTGCCCACCACCTACCCCCCTACCCCTGCCACACACACACAAATGGAGCCAGGGATACTTACCTCACTAAAAATTTTTAAAATAGAAAAGTTCTAAACATTTTATGCAACTTGCTAATTAATTTTTAAACTTGCTTGTGAATAATACAGCAACAATATCTTTTGACAGGCACCAAAAACATTTATTCTTTCAAAGAACTATATAACTGCTTTACTACTTCTCAGTGATACAGTGTAGTTAGTTGAACACACCTCTGAAATAAGTTTTAAATGTAATTAAACATGAGTTAGCAAAAATAATTTGATGACAATGTCACAGAAATTAATTTGAAGAACATATGCTCTTTTGAAAACTATTGATGATAATATCAAATATGTATGTTATAAAACTTAAGTGCTCCCACTACAACTTTTAAAGTTTTCTCATACTAACTGCGGCTTAATGTTTAGATAAAATTAATGTTATAAGAAAAATTATGAAGAAACTAATGCTAAATTTATAAAATTGATAAGCATCAAAAAGTGTTGAAGAAATTATATTGCCAAAGAAATTCCATCACAATCATCAAGTCAAAGAGAGGAAGACCTGCAAAAGGGATTTAACATGAGTAGTCAACAAGCCATAAGGTAAAACCAAGAGGGAATATATTGAAAGCAAGGTGAAGAAAATATCACAGATGTCTGAGTGATGAACTGTGTGGAATGATGAGGAAGGTAAAATGAAAAGTAAGAACTGACTTCTGGATTTAGCAATGTGGAAATAGGTCATGTTTGACTTCATGGAGAGCAACAATTTCAATAGTGATAAAGGTGAATGCCCAACTGACTTAAATTCAAAAGATAGCTGTCAGAGGAAATGAAAATAATATGAATATAAAACTCTAGAAAAAAATTCCTATAAAAGGAAGTGTGTTACTAGAAGGTTTTTGAAAAGAAAAATGTTTGTATGCTGTTGTAGTTTGAATTATGTCTCCCCAAAACTAAATTCAGGTCCCAGCTCCAGAACCTGTGAATGTGACTTTGTCTGGAAAGAAGGCCTTTGCAAATATAATCAAGTTAAGATGAGTTCATATGAGGCAGTGGGCCCTAATCCAATTAATTTCTTATACAAAGAAAAACCATGGACCAGACACACAGGCAGACACCGGAATGATGAGTCTACAAGCCAAAGGACACCAAGGATTACCAACCGCCACTGGAAACTAGAAGAAATGTTTTGGATGTAGAGTCCCTAAGAACCTCCAGTAGGAACCAACCCTGCCAACTCCTTGATTTTGGACTATCAGCCTCCAGAACTATGAGATGATTAACTTCTGTTTCAAGCAACTAAGTTTGACCTAATTTGTCACAGTCGCCCTCAGAAATTAATACACATGCTGATGAAAATGATCCAGTGAAAAGCCAAATGTCTGGTAAAGATTAAATTGCTGAGATAATATCTTTAAGTAAACAAGAAAGAGTTTTTTTAATTAGTGCATTATAGTTTTATATAATGATGGGATTAGTTGTCACATATTCCTAGATGCACACAATTCAGCAATACAATTTGTTTAAGTATCTGCTCCCCTACACCCCTCTACTTCCCTCCTCTTGTCTCCTGATCCCTTGCCTTTCTTCTGGGTCCTATATTGTTCCTTAAATACCCAAATACAGTGATATAATTCTTATACCTATGAAGAACATTTTTTATATACATGACTATAGTATATACAGTGACATTTATAACAGCTTGGAATGTACCTTGCTTTGTCTCAATTCCACATTTCCCCATCTCCTCCCTTCCCATCATCCGTTGTTATTCTTCAAAATATTTGACAATAGGATTAAACATTTATGCTTTTGTACGGGTATGCAGCATAGCTTCTTCAATTATCTTATGAAGTATTTTTCAACTGTATCTCATAAATATTAACATTTTGCATTTTTGTTCTATGAATCTAACACATGAGTTTGTCTACTTTACTCCCAAGCCTGGGTTGAGGTCCAGACTCCACAAATGAGGGAAATTATTCAGCACTTGACTCTCTGGGTTTGACTAACTTCACTCAGCATGATTTCTTCCACTGTCATCCATTTACCTTCAATAGATGCAATATCATTGTTTCTAATAGCTGAGTAGAACTCCATTGTTGTGGATATATATATATATATACACACACACACACACACACGCACACACACACACACACACACACACATACACACACATCAGAGCTTTTGGATCCATTCATCCAGTGAGGGCATCTGGGTTGGTTCCATTTATTTAGCTAGTGTAAATTGTGCTGCTATGAACATGGATTTTGCTGTGTCGCTGTAATATGCTGATTCTAACTCCTCTGGGAAAAAGCCAAGAAGAGGGATAAGCTACAGTCATATGGTGGATCCAACCCTAATTTTTTGAGGCATCTCCACACTGCTTTCCAGAGCAGCTGGACCAGTCTACAATTCCACCAACAGCATGCTAGTGTTCCTATCTCCCCACAACCCCTGCAGTATTTGTTATTGTTTGTATTCTTCATCTTTGCCAGTCTAACTGGAGTGAGGTGAAATCTTAATGTAGTTTTAATTTGCATTTCTCTGATTGCCAGTGATTTAGAACACTTTCTCATGTATTCATTGGCTTGCTCAATGTCCTCTATTGAGGAATTTCTGTTTAGCTCTCTGGTCTATTTATTGATTGGATTGTTTGAGTTTTTGTTATTAAGTTTTTTAAGTTCTTTGTAAATTTTGGATATCAGTCCCCTGTCAGAGGGATCACAGGCCATGATTTTCTCCCATTCTGTATGTGGTCTCTTGACTGTTTTGACTATTTCCTTGGCTGTACAGAAATTTTTAGTTTAATGACATCCCACTCATTGAACTTTGACTGTAATTCTTTCACTTTCGGAGTCTTATTGAGGAAACTGTTGCCAACCTAATTTGGTGTTGGTCCTAATTTTTCCTTTAGCAGATGTATGGTAGCTGGTTTAATTCCTAATTCCTTGATCCATTTAGATTTGAATTTTGTGCAAGGTGAGAAGGATCTAATTTCAATTTTCTGCAAGGTGACAAGGATCTAATTTCAATTTTCTGCAAGTGGCTGTCCTGTTTGTCCAGCACCATTTGTTGAATAGGCTGTCTCTCCTCCTTGTTATATTTTGACCCCCTTTGTCAAAGATCAGATGTTTAAAGATCGTGGGTTTGTCTCAGAGTCTTCTACTTCATTGGTCTTCATTCCTATTTTGATACCAGTATCATGCTGTTTTTAATACAACTCTATAGTATAATTTTAGATCTGATATTGCAAAACCACCTGTTTTGTCTATCTTGCTTAGTAATAATGTTTTGACCATTTTGGGGGTTCTTGTTGTTCTATATGAATTTAAGAATTGCTTTTTCTGGGGCTGGAGCGGTGGCTCAGTGGTTTCGGTGCTTGCCTGGCAAGCACGAGGATCTGGGTTCAAACCCCAGCACCATGTACACAACTAAGTGTTGGATCAACTAAGGCCATGTGAAAAACTCAGTAAAGTTGTTTCTCTCTTTCTCTCTCTCACTGTCCCTCTCTATTTAAAAAAAAAAAAAAAGAATTGCTTTTTCTGGGGCTGGAGCAGTGGCTCAGTGGTTTCAGTGCTTGCCTGGCAAGCACGAGGACCTGAGTTCAAACCCTAGCACCACATACACAGCTAAGTGTTGGAGCAACAAAAGCCATGTGAAAAACGAAATAAAGTTGTTTTCCTCTTTCTCTCTCACTGTCCCTCTCTCTTTAAAAGAAAAAAGAATTGCTTTTTCTATACCTACAAAGAATGACACTGAAATCTTGATGGAGATTGCATTGATTCTGTGTAGTACTTTTGGGACAATGGCCATTTAAAATATATTAATTCTGCCTAAACAAGAGCACAGAACATCTTTCCATCTTCTCAGGTCTTCTGCAATTTCTGTTTTCAGTGTTCAAAAATTTTCATTGTAGAGGTCTTTTACTTCTCTTGTTAGATTAATTCACAGTATTTTATTCTTTTAGAGGATGTTGTGAATGGGACTAATTTCCTAATTTCTTCTTCTGCCCTAATATTGTTGGCATGTAGGAAAGCTATTGATTTATGGGTGTTGATCTTGTAGCCTACTACTTTGCCAAATCTGTTTATTAGCTCTAACAGTTTTCTGGTGGAGTGTTTTGGATCTTCCAGATATAGGATGATGTCATCAGCAAAAAGAGATAAGATACAGGTTTTAACACAAATGGGGCAAGTTGTTTCAGACTGTTACCAAAAAAGTCTTTTATTTATGCCTGATTACAAGACAGGAAGGCAGAAATGTGAGATGTGATCTGCTTCAAGAAACCAGTAAGAAAAGATGCTCACTTGCTGGGGGAAAAATTAAAAAACGCCTAACAAATGCATCCACTAAGTTCACCACAAATGTTTTGCAGTTTTACATTTCAGGATTAATTTGGTATTCATTTCAAACTCTTTCTAATCAAATAGTATACAAATCAGGAAGGCAGGAAGGGTTCAGAAGTGCTATTTAGGTTAAGAAATGATTACTGTAACCCTGCACACTTGTAAGTCTAAGGGGGCTGGGGAGGCTGAGTTAGGAAGATCACAAATTGGAGGCCAGCTTCAGCAACTTAGAGACCCTGTCTCAATATATAAAAAAAAAAAAAAAAAAAAAAGGCTGGAGATATGCTTAATGGTAAAATGCCACAGGCTTCCAAAGCGGGGATGGGGATAGTGGGAGGTGAAGGGGTGGTAGAAGAGAAGGGGTGGGACAAGGGAGAGGGTAAGCACAGCTGCTACTGTGGTGGAAACGTTGGTCGTAAGATTCCATGGTACACTAAGTAGTGTAATATTGTGGGAATGTTCCTTTAAGAAGAAACGTTGAGCCGTGGAGCTGTAAAAACCATCCGTGAAACTCATATTGTATATGTGTCTGTAAAACCTGACTGCAGAGCCTGAGCATGCCTGAGCTCCTATTGCGTTTGCTTCTACACCTGTGCTATCTGCCTCCCCAAAACCCTGTACAAGCTTTCTACAAAGCAATCTAAACGGACCTGCTGCAAGAGTGAGATGATGTTAGGAAGTCTATCAACACGGTGCAAATCTGGGGATCAGGGCTGAGCGCTTTAAAGTACAAAGCTACTCCGGGCCCGCCGCCCTTGACAAACTAGACTTCTCCCACCGTCCCTTTGCAGTTTCCAGCCCCGCCTGTCTGTCACAACACCGCGATTACGAGAAACGCGGGCTGCTGCTGCGTGAGAAGCTGCGGGTGAAAACCCTGGCAGCGGAGAGGGCAGGGCCTCCCCGCCCTCCCCGCCGGTACCTGCAGAGGCGGCTGAAGTCGGTTCCTGGCGGTCTCGGGCGAGGCTGGTGCTAAGGTGGACGCTATCTGCCTGACCAAGGTGGAAACCGGGAGCTTCCCAGCCTTCCCAGAGGGCGGAAGCCAGCAAACCCTCCAGACGCCAGCCCCACCCTCCTACAAACTGACATTTGTGCCCACAGCCAAGGCCGGGCCTCTGCGCCCCGCAGAGCCGCCCTGGACGCCCAGGCTCCCCCGGCGGCTGCAACGACCGCGCGCCGCGGGCCGTCGGGGCGGGGTCGGCGTCGCCCGCGCGCCAACGCCCGCAACCGCCAGAGCGCGGGTGCCCGGATGTGCGCGCCGCAGCCCCGCCGAGAGCCCAGGCCCGGCTGCATTGTGACCCCCGGGAGGGCGCGGTGAGCGGCCTGCTCTGGGTCTCCCAGAAAAAAGACAAATAAACAAAACGGCAGAACACGGCCTGGAATGAACTCCGAGCAGGGCTGCGTGGCTTCTGCGGGCTTCTGTGCCTTTGACGGCGTCCTCCTGAGAGCTCTGATTGCTGTAACTTAAAATATCAGGTGTTATCAGTCCAATAGTTATTTAGATTCAGGGGTCGGGGAAAGCGGAGAGTTTGGTTTCAGTGCAGTAGAAAAGTGGACTTGAGGGGCTGGAGCGGTGGCTCAGTGGTTGCGGCGCTTACCCCGCATGCGCGAGTACACGGGTTCCAGCCCCAGCACCCACTTACACAGCTAAGTGTCAGAGCAGCGAAAGCCACGTGAAAAACTCAGTAAAATTTCTCCCTCTCCCTCCCTCTCTCTCTCCTCTCAAAAAAAAAAAGTAAACTTGACAATCTTGCACAGGTGTTTATTTTTGGATTGTAGGGTCCTAAAGCAGGAAAACCTTGTTTCCCTGGATCAAAGGTGCCATTGACATGTTTGGTGTACTCAATAAATATTTGTTGCATGCCTGAATAAACAGTTAAAATAGATGAATGAAAACTTAGGATGTTTCTTCAGGAAAAAAAAATATATATATATATATATATATCTCTTTAGTGTTTTGAATGTATGTTTCCAAAATTACCTAGGTATAAAGTGTTTTTATTTTTAAAAGGCATTTGAAAGATTTAAATTTATTACTTGTAACAAATGATAAAATGGATTTGTCGTCTATTATAGCACTTTAAAATCCTGGAAGATAAATATTGCTTTCACATATTTTGTGAAACACATTGTAGAGCCTGCATTCCTGCGTTTTAGTTCTGGATCTAGCTATATGGACTAGGGCAAGTTACTTGACCTTTCTTTGCTTAGTTTCTTCCTTTATAAAATAGCTAATATGTTACCTACCTCACAGAATTGTTCTGAGAATTAAAATGAGTTTAACACATACACAATACTTAGAATAATGCAGAGTAATTGTGTAGTTGGTCCAGAAAAAGCTAACTCCTATCTGTCATCACTACAAAAGGATTTTCCTCATATAAGGACATAAGGTTTTACCATCTGTAAAAGTACATTTAGGGAAAATGACAGTAACAACACCAAAAAAAAAAAAAAAACTGGTATATTTCTATCAAATAATGAAAGTAACATGTTTTCCCTTTGGCTTAAACTCTCAGAAAGTTTAGTTTAAATTTAATTCTTTGCTATTGTATTATTAATAGTAGTATTCTTTGTCCCTTAATGTTATACTTTCTGTTTATACTTGAACCCTCCCTTGCAGAAAATTATTTTACTTTAAATACCCTACAAACTTATGAATAGGATAAATGCATTACAAATGCAAAGATTTTATTTTAAACACAATGATTTTAGATATTCTTTGTATTTTATATATTTACTACTGAAAAGATTTTTTATTTTTTAGGCTCACAAAGAATACATCTAATGAAAAGAATAAGGTATTGTAAGAAATAACATTTCATTGAAAATTTATATTTTAAAAAGTAATGATATAAAGATATAAATTTTAAAATACCTTATAAAAATGAAGTGAAAAAGGAGAGATCTTTTGCTATATAAGGAAATTTTATTTGAGTGATGGAGAAATCGTAATCATTGATAAAAGCAGTCTTCTGACCAAAAAAAAAGTTCTTTTAAGAAGTACCTGTGCTTCTACTTACATAAAAGTATGAATACTTACCACTTGTGTACATTTAATATATGATATAAACATTTGGAGAACATCTCAAAATAGTATTTATTTTTTATAGGCCCAAAAAAAAAATGAATGCTATGGATGACCTCGATGACAAAACTCAGTCATCTGAAACAGCCTCAGAGGATTGTGAGTTGCATTACCATAATTATGAGAACATTTTGCTTCTAATTGAAAAACATAGAATGGAGTGTAAAGGTAGGACCAATGCATAAATATAAGGCCTTTATGTAGATTATAGTAATATGTGCACACATTCCTAGTACAGCACCATAGAATGCTGATGGATTAGAGCACTGTTCATATCAGAAATATGCTTTACAGGAATATGGAATGAGAACTACTGTTCACTGTCAGCCAGAGAGCTATGATAATTCCCCCATTTACTTGTGTGCAAATGGCATTCCCAGTGTTTCTATTGACTCTGCTCACCCATGCCTTCACCATTATCAAATGAGGTCACCATTGTATGGAATACTGCAACAACCTTAAAAGTGTTTTCCCTGCCGTGCCACCTCCCTAAAACAACCTCTACTCTGCAACCATTATTATGTGCTGTAAAATTTAGACCCTATCATATTAACCTCTTGCTTAAAACACAGCTATTGATGCTGGGGGGTTTGAGATAAGCTGGATTCTCTGCTCCCACTGGCAAATGGAGTCTGGGCTCACTGCAGATTTCTGCAGCCAAAATAGCCCATTTCTAGTGTTTGCAGCTTTCTGTAGCTGAAATAGTGTTAGTAGCTACCCAGCTAAGAGCTGGATTGCAACACATGAGTGCGAGTGCACGCACACGCACAAGCGGACACACACACACACAAGCGGACACACACACACACACCCTTCCGCCACCATGAGCTGTGCTTTGCAGCTCTGCAGCTCTTGGTGTTGAAGCACATCCTGGGAATTCAGTGCCAGTCTTCTTCTCGTTTCTTGTCTCCCAAATTTGAAGAATAAAGTCCACAGACAGCCAAGGAAGGGAAGAGTAAAAGAAGTAGGATTTACTTAAGGAAGGGGAGCAGAATCTCCACAAGGCTGATGGGTACCTAGAAGTGTCTCTCAGAATTTATATTGATCATTTTTGTTGTCTTTTTCTCCACTAGACTTCAAGTTAAACCATACCAGAGAGTCATATGTTTTATCTGCAGAGCTTACTATATAATGTGTTCCACACTATAGGCCCTCAGTACATATTAGTTCAGTGTATGAATGAGCAATTGTAAAAATGTACAGTCCTTCATACACAAAAGTACTTGTATATCTTATTTCTATTTTATTTTCTCCCTGATACAGATTCTGTTGGTCTATTGAAAATCTGGGATGCAGTTCATTCATATAAAAGATTAATAGAACTTAACAAAACTCACTGTGAACTACTTACAGGAAAAATTTTAAAAGTGGAAAATAAAGTCAGTGGGTTACAAAAGGAACTCTCAGAAACAAAAGAAGTGAAATCACACTTGGAGCGTGAGAAAGTAGAACAGGAACAAGAGCTCTGCAATTTAAGGTATGATATTTTAGTTTTGTTTTGTTAAACAAGATATTATTTTTCATTATGGTTTTACATATTGAAGGGGTTTGTTGTTACACTTCCAAACATGCACACAGCATATATCCCCCCTCTAACCTCCCCACCCTCACCCCCTCATCCTCTCCATTCTCTCCCACCCTTAGTCTGTGAGGTTGTCCCTAGTTCTATTGGTAATCTATGTTTGATGAGTCTATTATCTGAACCTACTGTTCTCTCTCTCTCCCGTATATTGTATTCTAGCTTCCACATATGAGAGAAAACATTCAGCCCTTGATTTTCTGGGTTTGGCTAATTTCACTCAGAATGATTTTCTCCATCACCATTCATTTACCACCAAAGGCCATGATATCCTAGTTTTAAAGAAATATTTGAACAATTTCCTTTATACTACAGATACGTAGAGGAATTTTTATAATTACTGAATTTCCTACTTGGGTTTGTAGGGTAGAAATCGTCAAAAAAAAGTTATTCACTGTAGATATTTCTAATAATTGAAGGCACATTCTTCCAAGTTACAATTCTAATGGCTATATAGAAACCCACAATAGAGAAACTTTTCTATTTATTTAGTAAATAGAATTTTGGGGTTTTTTTGTGTTACAATTATTGTTGCAAAGAAAATCATTCATATTATTCATATTCTATATAATTTTTTACTATGAATGAAATTTAATATAGACTTGTTTGGCTTAAACATATAAACTTTTTAAAAAGTCTTTAAACAGTACTTTCTATATTTTCCTCAAGAAAGTAATGTTAATTTACAGTGCCAGCAACAGAGTATGAAATAGCAATTTTTCTCAACCCAGAAAAAAAAATTTATACAGTCGTTTTTGGTGTGTTGTATATATATGTTATTTTGCTGAGAATTGCTTACACATTCTGTGCAAGTACTGTAGAACTGATCATGACCCCCAGCTGCGGTTTTATTCTTAACATATATGAATTAAAAATTGAAATGGAAAGTGATTACTAGTTATCTTTCTCACATACATAAGTAAAATTAATTCAAATTCCTATTTTTAGAGAACATTTTATTATTTATTAGATCTTTATTCCAAATCAATTTTTAAATTGTTACAAAATACATACTTACCATCAAGATAACTTGAAAGGGGGGCTGGAGCAGTGGTTTGGCGGTTACCCAGCATGCGCAAGTACTCGAGTTCGAACCCCTGCATCACGTACACAACAAAGTCTAGGAGCAATGAAAGCCACATGAAAAACGAAATGAAAAAATTTGTTTTTTAAAAAAATGAAATAACTTGAAAGTGTTACAGAAAACAAAATATAAAAAAATGTAACAGTTATTAGACTTCTTAGCCTAGCCTTGGATTCTAAAAATTTGCAGATATATGTTGTGTGAAAAACATCTGAAGATGCTATCTTACACTGTAAATCATTTTTAGTACCTGGAATATTTCATGAAGATAAAATTTTATTTCTAGTGAATTTATAGATGTATTTGTAAACAAAGAGTTCTTTAAATTTTCTGTTTTAATTGAGGAATAATCATGACTGTGTACAAAAGATAATTTTCAACCTGTAACTTAACTGAATAATTTCAAATTTTCTTTTTCATAACATTTACCAGAGTTGCTGATAATTAAAACTCACCAATTTGCACAATATCTTTCCAGTACTACACTTCAAGTTTATGTATTCTTAGGAAGAGATTGAAGTGAGAAGTTAAAAACATGAGAACTAGAAAGGATAATATTCAAGAACATAGAAATTGTATTAGGATAACAAATCAGCATGTGAAATGCCAGATCACAAAATGAATATTTCATTTTCTAAAAAAATGAATTTTAAGATAAGCCTGTTTAACTGCAGATTTACCCTAAAACAAGAACAGGAAAAAAGAGGAAATACTGATTGGCTTTATGAAAAAATGAAGGGACAGTTAAGAGAAAAAGAAGAGCAATATAATAAAGAAGTTGAAGTGAAACAACAACTTAAAATATCTCTTAGGACATTAGATATGGAGTTGAAGACAGTAAGAAAAAACTTGAATCAGGTAAATTAATCTTTGGTAAAGATTTCTTATTTCTAACTTTATTTCATAATTATTACTTACAATGTCCCTTTTTTCAAGAGAAAGGGAAAGAGTGAAAAAGAGAGAATCAAATTTATTTATATTTCCATCTGGCCTTTGTTTCTCTGACACCTAGTTGTGTATGTGGTGTTGGGGTTTGAACCCAAATCCTCACCCATGCCAGGCAAGTGCTGTAACTGCTGAGCCAACACTCCAGCCTCTGTCTGTTTGATTTTTGATCTGAGATATGTGTTGTTTAGCAGATTCATAATTGTGCAAACATTGTAAGGATATGCTTACACAAAATTAAGATAACTACCGCCTCACAAGGCAATATATTCTTATGGACCTCCATTGTTGATCAAAACCTGTTGTTGATGTAAACATTGTCATTGCAGCACATGGCTTTATTATTTAAATTGAAAACAAAATATTAATCTACTCTAAAAATAAAATATGACATATAGATGCAAGTATTTATTTGTAAATCTTGTCATCTCATAAGTGCTCAATATATGTTTTCTGAATAAAGGAATGGAAGTGGAGATTAATCACTAACAAATACTAATTTAGTCATTTTTATGTTAAAATATAAGCTAATTAGCTTTGAAACTGATTAATTTTTTGTAAAGAAAATTTTGTTTCAAAATATTAACTTTGCCGATCTTTAAGAACTGTTTTGATCTTTCAAAAATCTAGTTAATATTTGAGCAATTTATGCAGGATAAATTTGTGCTTTAATAGGTTACTTCTTTAAACTTTTTTTTTTAAGATTCTGCTCTTAATTAAGCTTTTAGACTTTCTTCCACAATGATATGAGGCCAAAAACTTAATGAAATGTATCCATAGGTATTAGAGGAACGAAATGATATCCAGAGGCAACTTTCTCAAAAAGAGAATGCCAAAATATTACAAGATGGGATTCTTTGCAAACAAAAGGAGATAGAAATGGTACAAGAGAAAATGAGTTCTGAGGTATTTTCTTAGTCATTTTCAAATATCTGTGTGCCTGTATCTGTAAATGTGCCTGTTGTTAATTAAAATCAGTTATATGCATCATGGAAAGTACAGAGAATTTTTAAACCATATATGTATAGACATACTACACATATTTGAGGGTGAAGTCATGGCATTCTTAACCCATTGAAAAAAGTAATGTTCTTAATCCAACTCCATTTGTCTGTAGCAATCAACTAATTATTTGAATAACATCCTCATCCAAAGAAAAGACTTTTAATATTTTTCATAGGAATTAATGATTTTTCCATAATCTCAAAACAATTAACAATATTTTAATGGGAAGATTTATTTATTATTTCCACTACTAGGTAAGGAGGGAAAGTACACCCAGCAGAGACCGTATTTTGGATGTTATTTCCTCATTTTTGAGAAAAGTGACAGTTAGCTTATAGTAATTTCCTATTTCAGTATGAAGAACTTTTGAAAACAGTGATATGCCATAGCAAATACTTAAGTCAGTGTTCTTCAACTACACTACATCTCCAATCCAAAGTTTCTTGTTGTATTTTTGGTAGCACAGGTAATGGAACCCAAGTTTTGTACATGCTAGGCAAGTGTTCTACCACTGATACATAATGTGACCCCAGATCTGTGTAAAGTAATTCCATACATTGCAAGATAACTTGTTGAGAAAAACCATTATACTTTTCTGAAGATACAAAAGTTTAAATTAATTTTAAAGCTTCTTGAAAAGTTAGGCATTTCCTTCATTTCCCTTTCATTTTAGACATTATGAAGCATAGAAATAGTCATATCATGTACAATATTTATATGCAAAACAGAGAATTAAGAACATTGTCTAGATACTGCCAGTGGATAGTTTAGAAACAACTTGAGATATAATGAACATACCTTATAGTTCACCCATTTAAAGTGTAAAATTCAGTGTCTCTTAGTTATTCACATAGCTGTTGTAACCATCACCACAGTCAATTTTAGAACATTTTCATCACCTTGTAAAGAAACTCCAAATCCCTTAGTTGTCACCTACCTAGTTTCTACTTTTTCCTCAGTTCTAAGAAACCATTAATCATCTTTTTGTCCATATAATTTTCCTGTTCTAGACATTTCATATAAATAGAGTCAGAAATAGGTATGTAGCCTGTTTTGTTTGGCTACTTTCACTTAAGATGTTTTCAGAATTCATATGTGTTTTATCAAGTATCAGGGCTTCATTTTTATTATTGAATAATACTTTGGTTGCTTCCACTTTGGGCTAAATACTAACATGAACATTCATTTACAAGTTATTGTCTGACCATATTTTTATTCCTCTGCCATTGGACTTTCTCCTCTGAGTTGATTGGGCTGAGTTCTTTGTCTTTCTGCCTCACTCAGACTGTGTTTTCTGGCACTTCAGATTTTATTCATTTGACCTCTCATTTATTTAGAACTGTTGACAGTTTGTTCTTTTTCATGAAGCTTTCTCTGTTTTGACTCATTGCTATTATTATTTTCAGCATTAATCTGCAGAACAATTTAGTCCTTAATTATACATTGCTCTTTTTTTCAAGAGAG
>PVKS010035533.1:0-20006 GCA_004027875.1 Aplodontia rufa | reverse complement strand
AATAATATAAAATGTGTATAGATTCTGGATGTTAGAATTACCCCCAGGAGTGCCCCCCCCCAATTACCTACCCTTATCCCTCCCTTCCCCTTCCCATAATATCCCTAAAAAAGTATTATGTTGTATAACATTACACTTTATCTGGATTTAACACATGATACTAGACCAACTTTCTCACTGGCCAGGGTCTACATCCAGCCTCCACAGATGAGTGGAGACATTCAACCCTTGGTTCTCTGGGTTAAGCTGATTTTACTCAGCTTAATTTCTTCCATAGCCATCCATTTACCTTCGAAGGCTGCAATATCATTGTTTCTAATTGCTGTGTAGAATTCCATGGTATAAATGTACCACAGTTTTTGGATCCATTCATCCAGTGAGAGACATCTGGGTTGTTTCCATAGTCTAGCAATAGTAAATTGAGCTGCTATGAACATAGATATTGCTGTGTCACTACAATGAGCTGATTCTAAATCCCCTGGAAAAATACCCAGGAGTGGAATAGTAGGGTCGTATGGTGGGCTCATTCCTAGGTTTTTGAGGATTCTCCACACTGCTTTCCAGAGGGGCTGTACCAGTCTGCAGCTACACCAACAGTGTGTTAGTGTGCCTATCTCTCCACAGCCCCTCCAGCATCTATTATTGTTTATTTTCTTTATTTTTGCCATTCTGACTGGTGTAAGGTGATATCTTAATGTAGTTTTTATTTGCATTTCTCTGATTACTAGTGATTTGGAGCACTTCCTCATGTATTCATTGACTTGATCGATGTCCTCTGGTGAGAAGTTTCTATTTAGCTCTTTAGCCCATTTATTAATTGGATTGTTTGTGTTTTTGTAGTTGATATTTTTAAGGATTTTGTAGATTCTGGATATGAGTCCCCTGTATGAGGAATCATAGCCCATGATTCTCTCCATTTCCGTAGGAAATCTCCTAACTCTTTTGATTGTTTCCTTGGAAGTACAAAAGATTTTTAGGTTTATGGCATTCCATTCACTGATTTTTGACTTTACTTCTTTCACTTTAGGAGACATGTTGAGAAAGTTTTTGCCTACTCCCAAATGCTGAAGTGTTGGACCTAATTTGTCTTCCATCAGTTGCTAGGTAGCTACTTTAATTCCTAGATCCTTGATCCATTTTGATTTGATTCTCGTGCAAGGAGAAAGATATGGGTCTAATTTCAACTTTCTGCAAGTGGCTGTCCAGATTGTCCAACACTATTTATTGAAGAGGCTGTCTCTCCTCCATGTAATATTTTGTCCCCCTTCATCAAAAATCAGATGTTTAAAGAAATGAGGGTTTGTTTCAGGGTCTTCTATTCCATTGGTCTTCTTTCCTATCTTGATACCAATACCATGCTGTTTTTGTTACTACAGCTCTATAGTATGGTTTTAAATCTGGTATGGCAAAACTGCCTTTTTCATCTTTCTTGCTTAGTAGTGTTTTGGCAATTCTGGGTTTCTTATTGTTCCAAATGAATTTGAGAATTGCTATTTCTATGTCAGTAAAGAATGACATAGGTATCTTTATGGGAATAGCATTAAATCTGTATAAAGCTTTTGGTTAATTCTCATCTCTTTAGAAAGAAAGATACTTTTGGTTCTCTAGCAGGACTTGTCATAGTATCACAAGCTTGAAATTTATGCAAATAAATTTTGTGAAATAATCAGTGCAGGCAAGTGGACAGTCCTTAACTCCACTGGTCGACAAGAATTTATGCATGAGACTAGCCTTATCTGACTTCACCAGAGTTTTCTTTGTCCATTCAGACTCTTCTTGAGTCACCATATCAGGATTATTACAAGATAGAGTCCAGACTCAAGAATGCCAAATCAAATCATTAAGCACAAGAAGCACTTAGAGCTGAGGATTAGATTAAGCCTCCTTGATTTTGATATATGTAAATTAGGAGCTGGAAACAGTCAGCAACAAGAAAGCAAAGTCATGAACACAGATGCATCATGTTTTCAAAAAGAGTAACCAAATGCATTCTCATTGTGTTCTTTTTACTTAAGTTTTAGAATATTCCTGTTAAATTTTGAATAGTACTAAAATATAATATACAAATTAGTTTTTTGCTGAATTAATACTCTGTTGTTAAAATAAAATATCCTGCAAGTTTAGCCTTGAAATGATAAAATTCTCTTGGTTAAAGCCAGTGTTGAGGAAGGTGCTATAAGGCTGTGCATTTAATTGATGAGAGACAAATGGCAAGTTTCAGGTTCATTGACTCAAGCAAGTTCCAACTAAAAGAGGTGTAACAAATTGAATGAGAAAAGCAAGCCAATGGTAGACAACATGTTGTCTTAGCAGCAAAACCATCTTCTTCCACCTGTTGCTATGTTTTGTATTCTCCTGTCTTGCCTGAGAGGTTATTCTTTTATCAATCTTACTCTTTCTAAATCCCTGAAATTGTAGCACAGGAAGAAGTCACAATCTTATTTATTATGCTTTCCTACAAAAGAACAATATTTTTCCGTCCCTCTGTCCTCATTGCCCTCCTCATACCTTTAGTTTCCCTGGATTATGTGTTACTTTGAATTTACTGGGTCTAGTAAACAAACTTGACTAACGTTTACCCTATCCTCGTTTCTACTGTAGCTTCCATTTGACCCTTATGTCTCTCATTTTGGCTTATTTTGCTCAGCATATTTAAAAAAAAAATTTTTTTTTAAAGAGAGAATGACAGAGAGAGAGAGAGAAAGAGGCAGAGAGAATCAATTTTTATTGGGTTTTTCACATGGCTTTCATTGCTCTGACACTTAGCTGTGTACAAGGGTACTGGGGTTTGAACACGTGTACTTGCACATGCCAGGAAAGCACCATAACCACCAAGCCACTGCTCCAGCCCCCAGCATATTTTTTCCCGTTTCATGCATTTACCTGCAAAAACCATGATATAGTTCTTTCTAATAGCTGAGTAGAACTCCATTGTGTGTGTGTGTGTGTGTGTGTGTGTGTGTGTGTGTGTATTACAATTTTTGGATCCATTCATCCAGTGAAGGGAATCTGGGTTGATTCCATAGTTTAGCTATTGTAAATTCAGCTGCTATAAACATCAATGTAACTGTGTCTTTGCAGTATGCCAACTCTAGTTCTTCTGGGAAAATATCCAGGAGTGGGATAGCTGGGTCATATGGTGGTTCCATCCCTAATTTTTGAGGAGTCTCCACACTGCTTTCCAGATGGTTATACCAATCTGCAGTCCCATTGAACAGTATTTTTTAATTATAAACTATTTGTAATCATAAGATTCAGATGGCATTATTAGATAATTTCTTTTTACCTTACTTGGTTTTACCTTTTTGATAGCAGAAGAACCAAATAAATACGAAACTAAATTTGAGAATCTCTTCACTGAAATGAATAGTGTTTGCATGCTATAATAGGAATAAATAATGAACAATAGTTTGGAATCAAAGAAGTTTGAGATAAACAAGGAAAGATATTATTACAATACTGCAGGACTTTGCGATATATAAATGAGAACTTCAAATCTTTACAAGTGGCAATAAGAGCAAAAGTATAAGAGCAAAAGTTAACTTCTAGGAGTATACCAATAGCCAAGGCCTGTTTGTGTCTTAGAATGCATATCCTTTTGAAAGATCTGAGAAGCGTTTTTTATAACTTCCTTGAACAGACTTTGATGAAATGAAGTAGTTTTGAGAAATCAGCCATATTTACCCCAAAAGATGTTTTAAAATAGTTAAAAATAGGCTCTAAATACTTCACCACTTTGAAAATTTCTGTAAATATTAGTTACCTGTATGGATTTTTAAATAACCTACCTGTATTTTACGTTGATTTTTAAATTATTACCTCACACTAAAATGACAAGAAATAGTAATAAATAGATAAGAGCCACTTCATGAAAAATGTTGACTTTACAAAGAATAATAAAGCTTATTAATGTTGTCTAAGATTCTAATTTCAAGATCATAAGGAAAGGATGATTTCCCTCTTCTTCTATGAAAGAAAGGGTATTACCAAATTAACACAAAAGTCAAGAAGTAGAACCACAAAATCCATCTCGAATGAAAGTAGAATAAATCTGCAAACTTGACCCAACAGTGATTGAACGTATGAGAAAGAAGAATAAATATAAATGACTTATCAAAGAGGAGGAATTCATGCTGAATTATTTTCAAGATGGGGTGGGTCTGGAGGAGTGGAATGACAGGACAACCTTTGGAAAACTCTAGGAGCAGACACTATTGGTAGAACAAGGGTGTGGGTATTGATACAAAACAGAGTGGCTCCATGGAAAGTTGGTTTTAAAAGTCTCTAATCCCAGAGACTTTGGAGGCTGAGGCAGAAGGATCTCAAGTTTAAGGCCTGCCTGGACAACCTAGAGGTATGCTGTCTCAAAAAAAAAAAAAAAAAAAAAAAGGAGATAAATTGCCCATGTGTTCAATCCCCAATACCATACACACACACACAAAAGGTAGGGGGCAATTTATAACAATGTCTTATGGCCTCTAGTCAATGTAGGTACACAGTAAGGAAGTGCACTTTGTATAAAATGAATTTCAGGTGCTTTAGAAGTTAAGGGAGAAGTGCTGTTCTATATTCACAGGGATGACGATTTCATGTCTGAATTCCAAAAAGTGAGGCTCTTACACCTTTTATCTGTACACATCCAGAACAACAGTAGCCAGATTTATACCATGCAGGCTAGAGACCTGACTGCCTTACAGTAAATTCAGTGCACACGGAACTTCCAATCAATTTTTAGTACCTCATTTGTAAATATAAATGATCTGCCACCATTTAAGCATGAATGAAGAAGACAAGAAAACAGAAAAAAAAAAAGGAAATGAAAATAATGACAGAATAAAAACATTAGTAATATATCTTCAGAGATACTGGAGAAGGTGCTATATCTACTAAATAGTACTTAAAATCATTCAGAGAAAAAGAAAGAGGCCTTGAAATCCAAATATAATAGATATAAAAATAGAAAAATAATTGGAAGAAAAGTCAAATCTCATCTTAAGGAAAAGAAAACAAGGCAAGATGATATTCATTAGACAAGAAAGTTAGATAATTTGAAGAATCCCAAAATCTGGTGAATAGAACTTCAGCAAAAAGAAGAAAAGTGAAAATAGAGGAAAAGGATTTCTGAAAGCAATCATTATAACAAAAAATCTCAGTAGTAAGAGCCTAGATTCCAATAGCTCAAGGATCCCACAACTCAGAAAATAAATAAATAAATAAGCCATTGAAATATATTATCATGAAATTTAGAACCTAGAAAGCAAGGAAAAATTTCTTTTATATTTGGTTGTTGTTGGTCCCCAGAGCCTCATGTGCTGGAAACTTGGTCCCCAGGGCAGCACTATTGAGAGTCAGGACCTTTGAAAGGTGGATCTAAAGGAAGATCATAGGTCACACACTGCCTTGCCTATGAAAAGGGTAAGGTCATTCTCAGGAGCCTCTGAGTCAGTTTTCCTGTGAGGGAGAACTATAACAGAGCAAGCCTGGATGCTGCCCCCCATCCCTTTGCCTTCTTGTCCCTCCTTCCATTTGTTCACTCCCTTTTTCACAAGCTCTCAACACCACGATGCTGCCCTTCTGGAGGTCCTCACCAGAGTCAAAAAAGATCTCAAGTTCAAGTCCAGTGATGCCAGTGTCATGGCCTTGAACTTATAGCTGGGAGTTAAACAAGCCTTATTTCTTCATGAAGCACCTAAACCCAACCATGTATAGATGCCTCCAAAGGCCCATCTGCAGGTTCCCTCCAACCACCACTCTGCTCCTACAGATG
Organism: Aplodontia rufa; assembly: GCA_004027875.1. Classification (NCBI taxonomy): domain Eukaryota; kingdom Metazoa; phylum Chordata; class Mammalia; order Rodentia; family Aplodontiidae; genus Aplodontia; species Aplodontia rufa. Next base: position 14,239 of record PVKS010035533.1, on the reverse strand, counting down.
AAGCCCAATTTCTTGATACTACAAAGCCTACCTCCTGCTGGTCTTGGTGGTTCATTCTGTTCCTGAGTCCATCTCTCATTCAGTCCCATGGACTGTAAGTGCATGTGACTAAAAACATGGGGCTTATCTCTCCAGAGTCATGTGTCATCATTCAGACATGCCCACATTCCTAGGTTGGCCAACTCCCTGTTGTTAAAGTGGCAAATAAAAGATAATGAAAATACTAAAGATTTCAGAGAACAAATATGTCAAACACAGATGCTAAATCAGAATGAAATCATACAAGATTTTTAAGTGCAACAACAGAAACAAGAAGAATACTGAACAATTTTCAAAATTCAGAGGAAAAATTTATTTGCAACCTAAAAGTTTTATTCATTCAGACTATCTATCCAACACACATGGGTAGACTTATTTTTAGATTTTTGAAGTACAGAAAAATTGTCCTGAACCTTGTTTTAGGAAGCTATCTGGGAAGGATTTCTATCAAAATAAAGAAATAAATCAAGATAGAAAAAGAACTCTGATCCAAAGAACAGGGTACCCAACACAGTAGAGAGGCAAAGATAATTCCCAAGATCGTGGCAGAGAAGAGCACCTGAGTGAGGGTTGTAAAATAGGATGAGAGTGCACAGAGACCTTATTTCAGTAGAAGGTCAGACATCTCCAGTGGGTACGTGAGCAAAAAAATTAAATAGGCTTAAAAATGAGATGAAGTTTTGGCTATGTGGAAAATTTCATAATCCAACATTTACAGCACTTCTGAAGTATGTGTAGTGATTTATTTATAAGTTCAAAGAAAACCAAATCAAAGTAGGGGGGCAGCAATTTTTAACTACGGTTTAAAAAAAGTAGAGGAAGGAAATGTAATCAGAGGATGTTTCTTAGCTCAATAGTGAACAATATTTGAAAAGTTATCATGGAAACACTAAATGTTTTTAAGCAAAAACTGAGTCTAATTATATTGAGAGAGAAATAGAGGGTATGAGTTTCCAAATAATAATAAAATCTTGCAATAGGAACTTGATAGGTAATGTTCAAATTGATTATAAAAGAGAGAATTATGTTTATGTTATTGAGACCTTTAGAGACAAGGATCAAATGAAGTAGTTGAACATTAAGTGTGCTTATATTAGAGGAACAGGATAAGTCATAAAGAGAAAAATGTTTAATACACATTTAGAAATAGTTTACTTTTAAACTAGTTTTATCTAACGCATTTGTTAAGAATGTATAATTAGTTTTTAAGTCACTTGGTGTTTCCCAAGATTTTTTTCTGGTAAAAAGATTTATAAGATTTCACTATGACAATTTTTGCAATATTAAATTTAAATCTTTTTTTGCCTTCATTTCAACTTATTCCCCTCCAGCTCACATGGTAAATTAATTGGAATCTTCTTAAGAATCATTATGTTGTTCTCATTAAGATTACCCTTTTGAAATCAAATCATGTTGAAAGTAAAATGATTCTTAAGTTCTAATTTATCTCTAGTTTATGGCAATTGGAAACCTAATGTATCTAATGATGATCAGCATAAATCTCTAGGTCATGAATGGTGATGGGTGTCTAATCATTTTTTGCATTATTGTATTTCTGAAGATTCTCGTAATAAGTGGACACATATAAAGCAAGTTGATGATTCATTAAAAATCTATTATGTATTTTAAGTTAAAAACCTGCTCTTCTAGAAAGGCTTTTAAATGTCCGATAATTCACTTTGAGTCTAAATGAAATGACACAATGAAAGGTCATTATTAGATTTAAGTTTGAATTTATACATTTGGAAACTAAACATTACTCTGGCCAGGCCATGAAACCTAATTTTCGTAAAATCTGATATTCAAATTGTTTCTCTTTTGGCTATTCAAATATAATCCTAATATTAAGCATTCTTTTACTTATAAAAGCAATCATCCTTATATTTATGGGGACATGTGCACTGCTGTTTGGTTCTAAAGTTATGGTCACATGAAGCTCTTCATACAGGTATAGAAACTCTAAGTAAATCAAATACACACTAAGGATTGAGGGTTTGGTTAAGGAATGAGGGGGCTTTACATGGCGGCACCTATAGAGGTATCTGTTGCGTGGAATATAATTATGAAACTCTCCAAAGAGCAGTGTCCCATAGGAGGGGTAACAGAAAGAGGGTAACATGGGTAGCTAAGCAAATGTATTGAGGAAGTAAAAAGTGCATACTTAAGGTCTTTCTAGGACAATGCACATGCCAAGAGTGAGTTTTTGAAGCAAATCTCATGTTGTGCAGAAATTTCTTTTAATGACTGTTAAAATGATTTTTAGTTTAGATAAATATAAGATTTTATTAATTAGAAGGACAAACAATTTAGGAGAAACTTCAATTTGAGTTACGATATAATTCTCACGGATTTGAGATTAACTAAGCTAAATGGATTGAGTTTCTCTTGACTATTGACAAACATAGGCAGTAGACAATATTTTTAGATTCCAGAAGAAACTTCAGTCAGATTTATACAAAGTAAATGAAAATCCAAATCAAATCAAGGTATTTTTTCCTTACATATTTTACCTTAGAAACAGGATGAATGTTTAAAAAACAACTCTAAGTAGTATTTAAGGTTCTACACCAAAATGTCATAGAGAAATTTGAAAATTGTGTGATGGATACAACAGTAGTACATATGTAATTTAAGGCATGAAATATGTACCTAGTATTCTTAAAATATAATTTTGGTTAAATAGTATTAAAAGCAGTATTATAGTGTCTATATTAAACATCAACAGAATATAAATGCTAATTAAATAATTCCAACCAATCAAAAACATACACCATGAGCTAGGTTCAGTAGTGCACACCTGTAATCCCAGCAGCTCAGGAGGCTGAGGCAAGAGGATCACAAGTTCAAAGCCAACTTAAGCAACTTAGCAAAGCCCTAAGCAAATAAAACAAAATAAAATGGACAGGATATGTGGCTCAGTTGTTAAGTAGCACAGAGTTTAGTCCCTGGTTGCCCCTCCCCAGAAAAAGAAACACATACACACATACACAAAACAAAACAAACAAAAAAAAAAACCCCAAAAAACTTGAGCCGTAAAGAGTAACAAATAGCACTAATAGTTCATACATTTTATAGCTATTTCAGATTATCCTCAGATCCACAGGACCTAATAAACTAATTTCAGAGGATTCTGTATTAGGTATGGAAATTCTTATAATTTCAGATAATACATCTAGGCATATGTTCAGTTTTACAAGTATGTATGTACAGTTTTGCTAAAAATTAAAAGTAATATGAATCCTCATTTGTTTTATCCATGCTTAGGTTTTAGTAACCTTAATTATAGATGAAACTATCAAGTTACTGTCTAAAATAATTAGCATTCTACCATAAGAGATGGAAATACCACATACAAGGGAGTCAGGTGATATAAAACTGACAGTAGAAATCTGAACACAGGAATCATTTTAAACCTATCAGTGCTAAATAAAGGAAACTCATAGAATGAAGCCCCTTCATGTTATTGTATATTTACTTCTGCAATTTCTCAGCTAACTGATATTTTCATATCCTTGTCCCAGTACAAGAATACACGGTATCGAAGTTTAAATGAAGAGCAGAAGAAAGTCTTCCCAATTTAAAAAAAATTAATGTGGGCTGAATCGAAGTTTAAATGAAGAGCAGAAGAAAGTCTTCCCAATTTAAAAAAAATTAATGTGGGCTGATTTGGTGGCTCAGTGCTTCAGTGCTTGCCTGGCATGTGCGTGTACTCGAGTTCGAATCCCAGCACCATGTACACAATGAAGCCTTGGAGCAATGGAGGCCATGTGAAAAACTAAATAAAACTGATTCTTTCCTTCTCTCTCCCTCTCTCTCTCTCTCTGTCTCTCTCTCTCTCTCTCTTTCTGTCCCTCTCTCTTAAAAAAAATAAAGTAAATCTTCTTTTTTAAAAAAACAAAAGTATAAAACTACATTTAACCAGAAAAATGAAAGTAAAAATTAAGATCACTATCCAGATAATTTGCTGATGATGGACCTTGGAAATTGATTTTTAAGAAGTATGTATTTTTAAAAGTATGATTTTTAAAAAGTATGTGTGTGTATGTGTGTCTGGCTATCATCTATCTATCTTTTTTCTTTTTTTAAGAGAGAGGGACAGTGAGAGAGAATGAATCAATTTTATTTAGTTTTTAATGTGGCTTTCATTGTTTGACACTTTGTTGTGTACATAGTGCTGGAGTTTGAACCTGCATCCTCGCTCATGCCTGGCAATTGCCATAACCACTATACCACCGCTCCAACCCCTATCTCTATATCTTTGATGAGCTGCTTATATTGGTTCTCTGTTGTTTTTACTTGTGTCTTAATGAGGCTTCAGAAAGAAAATGTTGACCTGCACATGTATATTCCTACAACTAACAGATGATAGCTCTTTCTTTTGGAAAAGAAAGAAAAGAAATCTGAGCTCACTCCTTGCTTCTAAGATTCTATAACTAACTAAATTCTCCACTATAGCTCATACTTAACCCTAACTGTCATCTCAGTGAAGGAAGCTGCCAGTGTAGCTGCCTGAGGAGATGAACACAGTACTGTGGTTTGCCTTTCTGATGAATAAATTACTATCACTCAGAAAACAGGGGATATGAAAAAGAGAGAAAGCACTACAATAGCAAATTAACATTGTTTCACACTGTCTTATACTAAATATTTTCCTATGAATTTCAAGGTTAATTTTCCGTAGATGGGAAGTTGTCTGTAAAATAAGTCTATTGAATTATCTTTCCATGAATAGGTATAGAGCTTATTCTGCTTCAACTGATATGCTCTGTAGGATTTCTGCAGACTAAATAAACAGGGACTCGTTAGTATGGAATCAGGCATGTTATATTTCACAGTTAGCTTGCTCTTTTCAGACAAAGAACCTGTAGAAGTCAACTTATAGAGCTAGAGATGGCAGAACCCTGATGAAAGTGTGACTGTCCCCAGACAGGGAAGATTTTGAGCCCCATGATATCTTCATGCTGACGAGATTAGTTTATTTTACAATCGTGCTCTGCCAAGCAAACTTTGACACTACTCAGTGAAGAACACCAGCGAGATATTGAAAGGAAGAGGAGAGTAAAACTTGTATTATGAATAAACCTAATAGAAAATAGAAACACTCTAAATCAGACATTTATCTTAAAATCTTTTCAGACCCATGCTCTTGAAATGTATATAAATGATGATGTATTTTTCTTATAGTCAAAAATTCCATTGTAAAAGTACTAAATTTTACCAAAAGTGGAGTTCCTTTGCATCATGTATTACTAATTTCATAAGCACCCAAAGAGTAAATGTCTATCCTGTAGTAAAATGCGATGAACAAATGAAGGAAAGACCCATTCTGTCCTTTTTCTAAATGATTGATGATGCCTTGTTGTTTGGGATCTAAAACCGGAATATGTGTCCTACTAGGAAAAATGTGGAAACTTTCACACCCCAAATATATTTAAATGAAATTTCTAATTTCTCAAATGAAGTAATTGTAACCCATGTGGATGATGGGCATGCTCACTGTAAGAGTGAAAATTTAATATCAGTCCTTCTTGACTCTTACTCACCACCCTGTTTGCTGTCACATGAACCCCAGGCTGGTGTGAAGAAGAGTGAATGTGTAATATAATGTCAACCTGGTAATGTAAGGAATGAATACTTCACAATAAGGGAGAAAATCCCATATTTAGTTTTGCATGAATTTTTGATGCTAGGTATGTGTTAAGTTTTACCAAAGCAGACATAAACCAGTCCTTTATAAATCTGTTCTCATCCTATGATCTTGCTTACATGAAACACTTTGGCAAAGAAGATAAAAGGGCCACTATTTCAAAACAGTACAGTAGGGAATTGTGGTGATAAATAGCTTTTCAAAGATATGATGACAGATGCCATTAAAAGGCACAAGCTGTTAAACCTAGAGTCTCATATGTGCTTTGTTCTTGATTTCTAAATTTATCCCAGGTTGTTTTCAGAACTTAAAACACAGTCATGGGAGGCTGGTGATTAGAGAAACTATTTGAAGTTCACAATCAGAACAGCTGGTCCAGAGATGATAGAAGATGATGCTGAGTTTTATGAAGCAAATGCAAAATAGTGATTGGGGAATGTTTTGGCAAGTAATAGGAGAAAATGTCAGAGACTTATTGCAGGTGTCAAATAGTATTTAGGTTATATGTGTTTTCAGAGCCTACATATCAATTAATCCTTTTGCCTAAGAAAGATAAAACTGTATGAGAAATATTAAAAAAATAAAATTTTGACTAAGAAAACAAATATCAAACTAATACATGAGTAATATGTATTACTACTTTCATATACCTTTTGGTCAATTAAAGATCTTGTTTAGAAAAATTCAAGGCTTTTGTCCATTTTTTATTAGGATAGTTCTGTTTCTTTTATTGTATTTGTTTTTTTGCCATTGAGTCGTAGATTTTCCTTATATATTTCAGAGATTTATCCATTATCAGTCATATGGTTTGCAAATGTTTCCTCTGATTTTGTATGTTAACTTTTCATTGCTGATTATTTCCTGTCTGTCCAAAAACTACTTAGTTTGATTAGACAGAAAGTAATGAAATTTAGAATAGAAAAATAATCAGGAAAAAAAATCAATGAAACTCATTTTTCTTAAAAAAAAAACAAAACCTAAGACTAAGAAAAAACTCAAATAAATAACATCAGAAATGAAAGAAGAAACCTTACAATTGATCCCAAGGCATAAAATGATCATAAGAGACTGCTACAAATAATTATATGCCATCAAATTAATATAGAAGAAATAGAAAAAATTTAGAAAAATACAAACTACCAATATTAAATCATGAATGAAGAGAAATTCTGAATAGACCTTTAATAATCATAGATATTGAATGAGTAATCAAAACTCAATCCAAGAACTGTTGTCTTCACTGGTAAATGCTATGGAAAATTTAAAGAATTAATGCCAATCCTTGTCAATCTCTCCCAACAAATTGGAATGGGTATATTTCCACAGCCATTGTGTGAGGCCAACCTTCCACAGTTTGCTTTTCATAGAGAATTCAGAATGACCAACCACCTTGTAAATTCAGGTCATCTCATCCTTCTACCTCCACTTCCCCAAAGTCTTTAATCATGTTGAAATAAGCTTAGACCCTTTACCTTAGCTTGAGTGACCCTGTATGACTTGGTTCCTGATTTACTTCTCTATGAGCCCTTACTTCTATGCCATCCTTAGATTACAGAGGACTCCCTGCCCTTTACCAAACATACCAATAATTACTTTAAGAACTCTGCTTTTGATTTTTCTTCACCTATGTTTTCTTTTTTTCTGCCTTCAATTATATGTGCAAAATTGGATCTCAAACTTTATTCCAGTTTATGTTTAAGCATCACCTTGTAACCATGCTATCTCCTTATCCTATTCTGGTTTTCTTCATAACGGATGTTATAACTTACACATCTATTTGCTTTATTTACTCATTATGCTTTTTGTGCCCTTGACAAACCACATCAGCTCAGATTCTCATCCATCTTATTCTTATCCCCAGTGCCTATCCCGCAATAAAAACCCTATTAAGTAATATTGAATAAATATGACATTTAATTACAAATTATTGTCACATAGTTTCAGAGCATAGCTTGTATAAATATACCACGTACTTCCATGATGGAGAGGTGGGGGGAATCACATTCTATCTCCCATAGTTTTATTACATTGCACTTACCGTCCAGGATTTAAGATTTGAATTCAATGTGGGAGTGATATTAATTTCTATTTTTAATATCTTCTTGTAGACTATATTACTTGACTGTTTTGTTAACCTATTTTAAATTATATGCATTTTCCAGTGTTTATGGTGGAAAGCAATAGATTTTCAGTTGGGTTCCAAACACCATCTCAAAAACAAAATGACACTACACCAGTTCTTTTCATGACTTCAATGAAATCCTCAAATTCTGCCCAAAATTCACTCCACACCATCCTGTTCCCTGATTTAAATGAACTTTTTGGTCACAACTCCCATTAGATGCAGAAATGAGCCTTCATTCTTTATTGTTTTATCCTCTCCTAAGGTACATTCCAAGAAGCAGAAAATTACAGTTATTGGCATATTGGTTTTTATTTAACATGACACAATCCATTAATATTTAATAATTAAATATCTTCCTTACCCTTTCAAACTAACTTGTGCAAAGCTATATCAAATTTATTACACACTAAAAGCAACATGACCCTCAAATCCAGCCTGGTACAGTCAGCATGACACTTTAAAAAGGAAACAGGCTGCAACAATTGGGTCTGGTACAATGCTTCCCAGAGTTTCAGGGAAGGAGTTTCCCCTGAGGCTTGTGAAGCATACAGCTGCCTTTTCCTGGGCTGTGAGACCTTGGTTTGAGGTCATACTTATGTTTTCACATCGTGTCTGTTGAAAATTTCTTCTTGGGTACAAAGAAAGGCATGCTTAAATTTCCTGACTCAAGAGACCAGGAACTTACTTTCTTTTTCTTTTTTTAGAGAGAGAGGAAGAGAGAGAGAGAGAGATAAGCAATTTTATTTAGTTTTTCATCTGGATTTTTTTGTTCTGACACTTACGTTGTGTATGTGATGCTGAGGTTTGAACCCGGATCCTCACATATGCCAGGCAAGTGCAATACCACAGAGCAGTTACTCCAACCCTGAGACTAAGAACTTTCTGAGAATGGCTCGCAACAGAGAGGAATACATTTAATACCTAAAGGTTATGCCTCTCATTCAGAACTGCTATGATCTTTGCCATTCGCTCTTCTCGCTGAGATATTTGTATGCTATCTCAGAGATGAAAAGTTAGTAGTTTGGTCTGACAGTTTTGAGGCTTAGCATTGATGCTGAATACCATTTCCAAGGTTCCCTGTCTTTCATGGTATCTAAGGTAAGTGCAGTTTGTTGTTTCCCCTGATGCTCATTCATTTTTCATCCGCTCTATGGTCTGGGAGGGGACTTATTAATGGAAGGCATTATAGTGGACTAAAAAATGAAGAGCACTGGTGAAAGAACCAAAAGAAGTGCTGGGCATGGTGGTACACACAGGAATTCCAGTGACTTGGGAGGCTAAAGGAGGATGATAAGTTCAAGGCCATTTAGTGAAACCATCTTTACGTAAAAAAGAAAATAAGCCAGGTGATGTACTTCAATGGCAAAATGCCCTGGGTTCAATTCCGGTACCATAAACAAAAACCAAAACAAACAAAAAAAGAAAAAGTAAATAAGGTAAGTGCTGGCTCTCTTTTGTGGGCTCTTGGCCTATGTCTTACAATCACTTTCTCTCTTTCTGGGTGAGTCTACAAATTCCACTGCTCACCATGCTCTCTGGATTATTGGGGGACTATAGTTACCTGTAGGGTCCTCTGCTACTCTTCCTGGCTTGCTTATTAATTTGTTTTCTCTGTACACACCTTTGTAAAATACTTATTAAACTCAGTTCTAATGACTCTACTCAAGGGTGAAGTTGACAACCTGACTGACATTGCTCAAGGTTAGAGGAGTAGAAGTAAAAGAAAAGTCCTCTGCCTTGCATACCTTTAAAGATCCTTTCACAATGCTAACTTTCCCCAGGAGTAGGTACTTGACTTAGAGGGAAGAACAAACAAATATAATCTACATTTAAGGAAGTACAGATGAATGACAAAGAGTTTAGAATACTATTTGGTGAGTGAGATAGGTTCTTGGACAAATCTTTAATGTTTAAATTCTAATCACCTTTGATATTTTTATTGCTCTATTTATTTCAGGAAGCTTTGGTGAAGTGCACTTTAAAGTAGTAACCTTAAAATATATGCATTTTGCTTTCTTTTCTTCCCTGGGACACTGAATTTAAGATAAATTGACAGGCAAGTTATCTGAAATAATATTTATTCAGAACACTCAGGATACATGGATTAGTCTTTAAATTATAGTTTGCCAATTTTCAAAATATATTTTATGCATTAATTCAAGCATTTTACATTTTATTCAACTATGGCAATCTCATACATTTAATTTTCAGAAATATTTTTCTTTTTTAAAAAAGCACATTTTGTTTAGTTTCTCAAAATAATAATATTCTTCAAAACTAAAATCTATACTTAAAAAAATCCCTTTTCCCCTATTGTTTATGTACTGGTTATCATCAGTTTATTAATTTATCATTTTAATATACTTTTTAAAATAATATATGAGCTGGAGGTGGTGGCACAGACCTGTAAACCCAGCAACTCAGGAGGCTGAGGTCAATTCAAGGTCAGTCTCAGCAACTTAGTAGACCCTGCCTCAAAATGTAGCTCAGTGGTAAAGTAGCCTTGGGTTCAATCCCCAGTACTATAAATAAAATAGAATATGAAATCATAAGAGCACTGTATCATGAAAAACTAAAATTATCATTTCTCTATGTCACATATTCAAATGCATTCTTATCTTGGATTAACTGTGCTTATTCAATTGTCTAAGGTTCTACACATTTTTGTGTGTATTCATGCATTCAAATTTACATGCATGTAGCCACTTTTCTTTGATATATTTAACGTTGACATGCATATATAAAAATGTGTAGCTTGCTTTGTATTTGTTTCATATAAATTGGAGCAGCCGTATATGTAACTTTGCAACCTGTTTTGTTAAGTTTAACATTTTGATTGAGAGATTTAATGGTTTATTGGAGAGACAAGTCACAGATTCCTTTATTATGCTTTTGTATAATATAGGGCCCTGGTCAAAAAAAAATTACTTGTATGAGTCTGGCAGTGACTTCTTCTCACCATTGCCCCAATTATAGTGGTGCTGTTCTGGTGTACATGATGACATCAACATTAATAGCTGCTGTCATTGGTTTTTGCTATTCCAGACCTGCAGCTATAACAATGATAGCCATTTTTAAGTAATTGTCTTCTTTTTCTCTAAATGTACTCTTTTTTCATCCATTTCTTTGGTACTAAGTGTAATTAACCCTTTTTCCCCACTTACCTTTCTATTATTTCCTTTTATAATCATAGTTATCACTCTTTTCCACTGTAGTCTTTTGAGATTCTAGCAAATGAAACAAAGGAAGAAACCATAAGTTTGAAATTTCAATTGCTTGCTTTTCTATTGTATAGTGTTTTCCAAATTTTATTTGCTTCCACTGAATAGAATTGAGTGGAAATAACTCTCCCTTCTCACCATTGGAAATGAGAGGAATGGGGGAAATAAAATACTGAGGGAAGGAAGTAATCAAATTTTAATAACTAAGATTTTGTGAGAAAAACATAGGTATGCATGGTACAAATTTACAAAAAGAAGCTGGTATAAAAATAAAATTTAAAATCCCTTGATCTCTTGTTCTTATCTTCCATTCTAAGCCCCTATGGGCAACCATATTTTACATTTTATTGTGTACTTTCAGAAATATTTTGAGCATAAACAATGAATATAAGCATATATTTACATAATCATACATCTTTTTATGCATGTTTTATATATATACAATCTATATGTATACAAACATACAGGTATATGTATACAAACATACACAAAAATTAATAATAAAGTTTTAATAATAAAACTTTAGACATTTTTTATGTCCACATACACAAAAAAAATCTCCTTTGTTCTTACTAATTAGTGAACAGCGTCTTTTTACATGGGATTTTTCATAATTGATTTGACACATCCATTTGTTTTAGGTTGTTTCCTGTTTTGATATTAATAACAATCCAACAACAAGTATTTATATTTAGTATTTTCAAGCATTTTGGTCAGTATAAACCCTACTTGGTGGTAAATTATTCTTCACGAGTTTACAAAGACTTCTACACATGCAATGTTTCTAATCTTTAGCTTAAAAAAATCTAATATTTCCCCTCCACTTTCAGATACGTGCACTTATTTGCTTTTATCTGTTAAAAGAGAAGGCTTTAAATTCCTCATTAATTTTCATACTTAACCTGGCCAGACACTATTCTACTTTGGTTTATTTGGTTTATTGAAACAAGAGATTTTATACAGCAGTGCCGCATCTGTTTTGAGTTTTTTTAAGCAGTTCTATCACAGTTCTTGAAAAGAGCTCATAATAACCAGCTTCCAATTATGAAATTATTCTTTTCTGACAGTTTATTTCCAGATTTCAATTTAAGTGTTATATGAGAGTAGGAAATGTATTTTATTTTAGGAAATGTTTTATGGTTTAGGGAATAGTCATTCAAACTCCCTTGACATATTCCAAAACATGCTGCATTTTAAATCAAAGTAGTCCTTTCAATGTCAATATTTCTCATAAGATGTTACTTTACTGTGAGCATGGGATCAGCTGAGTCCTTGGCCTTGCTTTCCCTTCTGGGTTCTTGCTCTCCAGTTTGTATTCTATTGACCTATAATTTTCTCTGCTTCATACTCAGATTATGGTTTTGTGCCACATTTGAACTCTGTTTGAACTTCTCCTCTCCTCTCAGAAAAGGCTATATTTTTTTTTGGTGATGGTGATTATATGATTTTTAGGTTCTAGAATTTCATAATTTTATCAGGGTGTTATTATTTACCATAGACTTGTTACAAACACCAGAGTGAATATTTTCTATACCCAATTTATGTAAGATTTTTAGGGGCTAGAGTAAATAAGATAGCAAAAAAATAGTAAAGGATGCAACGTTCATGACTTGAGTCTGGCTTTTTCTAAGAAAGTCAACTTCTGTCTTTATGACAAGGCAGTTTTATAACTTTGAGCAACTCCAACTCTTCAGAAAGTGGGAAATAGGTTTACTCTCTCCTTTGATGATCACAGTTGGAAGAGATGGTTCTCATCCTTGAGAAAGACAATTTTGAGTTGTAAAACTGACTAGAGGCTTTTAGAAGATTTACATCTCAAAGGGGCAGTTTTCTAAAGTATATAGTCTCAGGTAAAGTGGAGTCAGGTGTGTGGTGAGCTGGCTTGCCCCCCCGGGAGCTGATCAGGAGGAGGGTGAGTGCTGACGGCTGGAACCCGGGTCCCCCTCGTCGGGGGACCCCTTCCCTCCCAGCCGGGGAAATGAGGCAACCACATGCAGCTGATGGCAGCTCAGAATCCGTTTATTACTAAGGCACACGGGTTTTTATAGAGGAGGAGGGGACACAGCCAAGGAATCAATAATCCTTCTAAGGGAGTTGCCAGGTGTTATGTAGATTTCAGTACAGACAAAAACTAGGGAGTAACCTGTCGTTAAGACATTCTAACCCACCCTAATCTTTAACAAAGCACGACCTAGCAGCCCTTCCAGAAGGAGCTTATGCAAATAGTCATAAGATCACTCTAGGGCAGCTGATATAATGGAGGTGAAGGTCAGACCCCAACAATTCCCCCTTTTTAATTTTTTGAAGGCGTCCAGGATCTGTCTTAGGTTGTGGAATGCGATAACCCTCTTTACCCGTCCTGGGGATGAGCAACATCATGGTTGCTTCCCTGGCTTAGGTTAGTAAGGCATCCATTCCATCTGACCTGTCATTGATTCAAGGACTCATGTCTCCTTCAACACATGAAATCATACTTTGGGGGGGGTCTTGCCTTTGCTGCTGTGAGTCTGTTGCTGCTGCCATCAGCTGAAAGAGTGATAAATGAGGAAAATTCCAATTCAGGCAGCAATGCCAGATCAATTTTTAAACAGCTTAAGGGCTTTTGACATCCAGGTAGCCAAGCCAGATAAAGACATAGGTGGAACTTGGGTCTCAATTAGAGCCTTAATTATTCTAATTAACAAAGTGGTTAAATTCCTAAATTTGTTGTTCCAAGGGCCTCTCACCATCTCACTTAGTTGAGATATAGATGTAGACAAATTGTGCATAGTATAAGAAACAGGTGTTACACAAATATCTTTGAACAGTGGGGAACAAGACATGAAATATCATACAGCATTATGCCTGCTTGCAAATGTTCATTAATTAGCTATTGAGTCCTTAGGGCAGTAGCAGTTTATTTAGCCAATTTATTTACCACTGTCCCTGTGGCCACTGAATGGTGCATAGTCAGTCCCTCGGTCGCAGCAGCTGCAGTTGCAGCCACAATGGCTGTCACAATAGCCGCTGTAAATCCGAAATCCGTTCAGGTTTGATAGAGCTGAACGTTCTGGGCATTCACCTTTACTTTCACTGGAACAGGAATTGTTGCGGGGACACGGAGGAGGGAGGAGTCAAGAAATCCCTTCTAGCAGGAACAAAGCTCAGTAGGACTCCGTGTCATTTTGATGTCCCATCAGAAGCAGAAAGCTGACGCACAAGTTGTTC
>PVKS010035532.1:0-20007 GCA_004027875.1 Aplodontia rufa | reverse complement strand
AAAAGGACCTAATCACAGCACCACATATACAATTTAGAGTCAGAGCAATGAAAACCAGATTAAAACTAAATAAAATAGATTCTTTCTCTATCTCTTTTTCACTCTTGCTCTCTCTTTCTTTAAAAACAAAAAGGCAATTGAGGGACTGGAGGAGAGGTGACTCAGTGGTGGAGCACTTTTTCTGGTTTGTGCAAGGACCCGGGTTCCATCCCCAGCACTACATACACAACTAGGTAAAGGAAAAACAAAACAAAAAAGATGAAAAAGTGAAGTTGACTCTTTCTTTCTCTATTTAAAAAAAAAAACTAATGGATTAAAAAAAACCCACCTAAACAAGAGGAAGAGATAGATTGAGCTACTGGGGATGTAGCTCAGTGGTAGAGGGTAGAGTGCTTGCCTAGCATGTGCAATGCCCTGGGCTCAGTCCCCAGGACTCCAGACACACACATACAAAATGGAACATACTGAATATTTGCTACATGATCTCAAGTAGAGTACCTGCTCATCCCTGCTCTTTGAGGACAAGAATTCATATGCTAAGCAGTTACCAGGTGGAGCTGGAGCTGCCTGACTGCATGAAAGATGAAGTGAGGTAGGAGGTCACCCAGTGGGGGCCCAGGCCCACTGAGCGATGCCATGCTGCACTGGTCTTTCAGTGAAGGGGCCATTAATAAGATACTGTATATAAAATACTTAGAGTAAGACCTGGAAAGATCCACAACCATGACAGTGGTTATCTTTAGAGGTTAAGGGGAATAGGAAGAGAAGGGTGATTAGTGGGAACAATAACCTACCACATCTTGGGTTTTTTTTTTATTCTGTTTGTTTTGTTTTTGCAAAGGGAGTGTACTCATTTATCACTTGTATAATTTTAAAAATAACTTAATTACAAAATGCAGTAGAAGAAGCATAGGTAAGTTGTATATCTGGGTCCAAGTGCCAGTTCCATCTGTTTCTTACAAGAGTCTAGTTTGGGGCATATTACTAAAACTCTTGAACCTCAGTTTCCTCATCTGTAAAGTGAAGATGTCAATACCTAGCTTACAGGGCTGTTGTGCTAATTGGGACTACAAGAGAAAGTTCCTGAAACATAGTTGGTTTTCAATAGAAGTTTAAGAAAGCAGAGATTATTGACCACACCAGAGATGATGCAGGCTTGTTGAAGATGAAGGCAAAGATGTAAAAGAAAGATGGTAGAAACATTTCCGAGATGTGACAGAAAATGAGAGCATTTGCCAACAAAACCAAGGCTCATGGTCCAAAGTCTCCTCCACACACAGCTAGCCCCCTTGCTATCCCTGAGCTGCCTTTTAGTTTCTTTTCTCCCTTATAGCTCCAAAATGTTATCTTTTAGCAGGGAGGGGGTTACTAGGGAGTGAACCCAGATCTGCTTAACCACTGAGCCACATCCCTGGTCCTATTTATCTTTGAGACAGGGTCTCACTAAATTACTTAGGGCCTCACTAAATTACTGAGGCTGGCTTTGAACTTGCAATCCTCCTGCCTCAGCCTCAGGAGCAGCTGCATCTGGTCAAAATGTTACTTTTGTTTGAGACTACAAAGGGGGAAAAGAGAAAAAAATGGAATGGGCTGTATTCAAGACAAAATAAAGTCTACAGTGATATTTTTACATATTTACGTGTTGCACTGCCTATTATAAAGGAGTTTGCAATGCCCCTGTTTTCTATAAATGAATAGGTGCCCCATCCTGAGAGTACCCTTATAATAATCTGTCTCATTATGATAGCCTACTTCTGTCTCTTAGAGAATCAACCCCAGGAAGACAAAAATTGGTTCCTGAAGGATGAAAACTCTTACTGTTTCAATGTGTAAGGCACATGGCCACATGTCGTATACACACAGAGCCGTGCGTCATAGGAGTTGACAGCAATAGACTGAAGGCACAGAGGGAGGGAAAGAAACAGTTCAAGCTTCCATTTTGCACTACAAGCAAGGGAAATCATTCAATGGGCTTAAACAATAAGCCAGGCTGACTTCATTGGAGTTCAGCAGGAGGAAGTGGGGTGCTGCAGTCAGTCTGATTCTGAGAAAGGAATTTCAAGAGAGAAGGTACCTTCTTGAAGTTCCCTCGAGATTCCTACAAGGTTCTCTTCTTGTCCCGTGTGCCTGACCTGAGTCATATGTATTTTCCAAAGTCAATCACAAGCAAGAGAGAAGAATAACCCTGATCTGAGGGTCTGGCCCTCGATGGGAAGGGGTTTGCTTCCCCTAAGGCACAGACATAGCTCTGGAGTAAGGGAGTAGCAGGAACCCAAACAAAGTCATGGTTCTGTGAGAAAGGAAGAAGAAATGGATGGACTCAGGTCAGGCAGACAATGGAAGCCACCAAATTCCTCATTCAGATGATTCTGAGCAGTTTTATTAAGAGAAACAGATTTCTGCATTACTCCCTCCATATTTTACTAGATCTGAGAGCCAATGACCATTAAATTAGTTATTTTGATCAAATTTTTTTTGACTCACTATTAATTTAGACTCACGAATTATGGCTGTATCTTTTCATGTTGGACACATTTTACAGTATGTTGTGGTTTTCTTTAAACAATGTGAGAGATAGATAACGTTGTGGCTCAGGAAACAATACCTCAAGTGTGGCACTTTGACATGCCGACTTCAAACTAAAATAACAGCCTCAGAACCAAGATCTCTTCCACCTTCCCCAGGATGTCCCCTGCTCCATCTCTTGCCCTCTTTCTCCTCCAAAGTACAGGAGGAACTTTCTCTAAAGCTCCCTTCCCTTTCTACCTAAATGCTGGATCCTCAGGAATCTTAACTAGAAAGAAAGAAGACACCGAATCCAGGTGAGCTTTACTGTAGGCTATTGAGTATTCTTCAGGCCTGTGAAAATCGGTTATTCTTTCCCTCAAATTGCCTGCGTCCTCCACTTCCCTCTACCCTGTCAAGGGGACACTTAACCTTCCAGATCTCCTTGAGTTGGGTGCTTACTTTCCCGTGATGCACTGTGCATACAGAACACTCCTGCCTTTTCTCCTATTACTCTGTGGTCTGTTTCAGCACTCAATTACCAAACCTTCGTCAGGGAGGGAGAGAGGGCATTCCTTCACCCATAAGATGACAGAGAAGATAGAGATGATAGACAGATAGATGACAGATGATAAATAGATAGATAGATAGATAATTGATAGATAGGGATAGATGACAGATAGACGGATAGATATGATAGAGATGGATGATAGAGATACATGATAGACGATAGAGAGATGATAGAGATATAGATAGATAAATATAGATGATAGAGATACATAGATGAGAGCTAGATAGATGATAGATAAAGATAAATGACAAAGATATAGATAGATATATATGATAGAGATAGATAGCTGATAGACATAGATGATAGATTGATATAGATAGATGATAGAGATAGATGATAGATATATATGATAGAGATAGATGGTCGATACAGATAGAGATATATAGATAGAGATAGATAGATGATAGATGATAGATAGATAGATAGATGATAGATAGATAGATAGATAGATAGAGATGGTATTTCCAAGGGAGCGAAAATGTTATCAGGAAAGGAACATGGATCTGAGAACTGGACTGTCAGCTTAACTTTTCCAAGTGAAGTAGGTGATAGTAGGCAAGCCCTTTCTTCTCTTTGAACTTTGATTTTCTCACATGAGAGAAAGATTATTAAAGTTGCTAACATCCCTAAGTCCTAGACCTTGGAACATACTTCTACTATATTATAGTTTACTTATGGTTTGTGGAGTTTTACTCATATTGTTGGATTTACTAAATATTAGGGTCCTACTGGAAATTTTTCCTGAAAATTTGAGCAAATTTAAGCTCTCAACTATGTTTTGATAGGAAAATATAATCCATTTATCTGCAAACCATGCAGTATCAGTTTCCAAAAGGGAACATTTGTACCGACAAAAGCAGCCTCCTGCATTCAGTTGTACATGATCACACCCAATCTTCCCAATCTTTTGGATGAGTGAGTAGGTGGTGGACAAGGAGGAAGGAAACTAAATGAACAAATAAATGTTCTTGCTGTCTGATAATTCACAGAATACTATGGAAATTAGATGGCAGGTGAATGTCTTCAGCAATGTTAGAATTGGACATTGTGCCAATTCTAACGACAGGCCCACGGATGTTTCTACAGCTCGAGTCCACAGAAGCAGCCACTCTATTTACCAGCTTCCCACGGGGCTTGCTGGCATTTCTCATTAGACTCTCATTCCTTCCTATTAACACATCTAAGCAATATGTTGCCCTTGTTAAGGGAGGCAGAGACAGCATTTAAGTCCATAGCTGGCAGTAGACACATTTCCCTGGTTCCTTGTCCCTTAAGCAACATGAAACTTGCAGGGTACTCCTGACAAGCCTGAGTGCATTTTCTTTTTACACAAGTTCCACACAAAAAGAACACACTCACACAAGCTCCCACATGCGCGAACGCTCGCACATGCACACACCTGGAGACACAAAGTCCATAAAATGTTGAGACTCTTAAAAGCAGTGATGAATCATAAATGTTTCAAAGAGGATCCTTTTGCCTAGAAGGCCTTTTTCAAAGAAGCTTTCTATTTTGACCTAACAAATTAACATAATCAAATAGCTGTTTTTTAACTTGTTTAATTATTCCCAACTCATTTTGAAAGCCCAACTGACAAAAACCACTTCTACTGTCCAGACTCAGGAACTCCAGGGCACAGGCTTCCTCACAGCCCCATTTAGCTGAAGACCTCCGCTGTCAACACCACATTGTGATTGTTGCTTAGAGGCCACTTCCTGCAGCTGCCATCTGGCTGATTAGAAGGGGGAAAGGCCGATGGTGACAAGCCCTTGGGGCATTTCTCCAACCCTTTAGGAAACAGAAGGAAATACTTGGGACTCTAATTAGAGATCCAGGAACCACTAATAAATAGTTCATGCAGTCTTAAAGGTTATGGGTCTCAAAGAGGTTGATCCCATGCCATATTCCACACGCACCCTCCTTCCATTTGAGCAGTCTTTATCCTACTGTTTTCTCTTGTTTCTTTTTCAAAAGTACAAACCTGAGCATTTAATCCATGGTTTCATAATTAAGAGTTTTCACTCTGTATCAGCCTAGGTGTCTATTGATCATTCAAGTCTATAAGGCTGCAGGTGTGGAGCTAAATGCCGGAACTTCCAAGACAAAATAAAATACCGCCGTGAACCTATCTAAAACACAGTTGATTTGATGCCCACCTCTGCACCATATTTATCTTTCTCTCTCTGACTTCAGCTCAGTATAGCCCAGTGGTTAAGAACATAGGCTCAGACTGCATGTGAATCCCAGCTTTACCTCCCATCTCTGCAACTCTTGCCCACATTCACAAGTTAAGAAATTTACTGATGGGTTGGAGCAGTGGCTCAATGGTTACCGGCACTTGCCTGGCATGTGCAAGGACATGGGTTCAAGCCCCAGCACCATGTACCCAAAGAAGTGTCAGAGCAATGAATGTCACATGAAAAACTAAATAAAATTGATTCTCTTTCTCTTTCTCTCACTGTTCCTCTCTCTTTAAAAAAAAGAAATTTACTCATGGTCATAAAGTTTTTGAGGCATGAAACCAGAAAGGAATAGCACCATTGATCCATCAGTCAGTCTGGCTTATGATTTCATGCACTAAACTTCTATGCTGCACCTACTTTTCCAAACTACACATGCTATCGTTCACTTCAAAATATAATAGAGGGCTGGGGGTTTAGCTCAGTAATAGAGCATGTGCCTAGCATGTGCAATTCCCTGCATTCCATACCAGAAAAAAATACATACACACACACACACACACACACACATGCACACTTAAAATTCTTTCCAGGCCCTTAATATGCATCCATATAATTATTTTAATAAATAACAATCCTAGTAGTATTCCATCTACATTTGTATTCATACACATATGGATATAAACAAACCTACAAATAAATATTAACATATATCATAGTATTCATTATGTTTTAGAATATCTATTTATATATTTTGCCAACCCCATATTATGGAACGTTTAGGCTCTTATCAGTTTTCACCATCGTAAGTGACGATGGCAATCACTCATCCTTATGAACACAGGTATGTCTATGTCTGTTTATTTTTCCAGGATGAGCACCTATAAGTATAATGCTGGGCCAAGGACTTCACTCTGTAACACACTTTTTGAACCCACCGGTGCTTAACTAGTAAGCCACATCCCAGGTCTTTTTTTTTTTAATCAATTTCATTTATTTATTTTATCTGGCTTTTGTTTTTCCAACACTTCATTGTGTATGTGGTGCTGGGATCTGAACCCGCATCCTTGTGCATGCCAGCCAAGTGCTATACCACTGAGCCACCTCTCCAGTGTTTTTTACTTTTCATTTTGAGACAGAGTCCTGTTAAATTGCTTAGGGCTTCCCTAAGTTACTGAGGCTGGCTTTGAACTTGCAATCCTCCTGCCTCAGCCTCCTGAGCTGCTGGGATTACAGGTGTGTATGCAGCGCCCAGCTCACTCTGCAACACTTTTAATGTCCAATGCTAAGGTTCCCTCCAGAAGGCCTCCAGGGAGCAGGGGCTGAGAGTCTGTTTCTCCTACTTCTTTGCCAACACTGATATAATTTTGTCAGGCTAAGAAGAGAAAATGTCAAATGTCTATTTTTATTGATTAATAGTTGAATATTTATCAATTAACTACCATTTATAATTTAATTATTTGAAGAATGGCCTTTCCTTGTCTTTATTTTTCTAATGGAGTTTTAAAATTTTTTATTTGATTATAATTTTTCTTTATTTTTAATATTAACCTTTTGTCTGATATAGTGTTGACATATTTTCTCCAGTTTTTAATGGAGAGGATTTTTGCCCCATAAGTTACATATTTTTTCTGTCCATATAAACAGCCCTCTTAACTCCCAGAGTATAAATATGTTCACTTAAACTTTTTTCTAGTCCTTCCAGGAAGTCATTTTTTAAAAGTTATTATTTTTTTATTTATTTTTAAAGAGAGAGGGACAGTGAGAGAGAGAAACAATTTTTATTTAGTTTTTCATGTGACTTTCGTTGCTTCTGGACATAGTTGTGTACATGGTGCTGGGGTTTGAACTTGAATACTCACACATCCCAGGCAAGCGCCATAACCTCTGAGCCACTGCTCCAGCTCCTATTATTTTCATTCAACCACTACATGTATGGCTCAGAAATGGCTGATGTCAGGATCGTAAGAAAGGCACTGTAAGCAAACCAAGTAAAATATTAACAAATTGAAATATTTTTACTTTTTAAAATCATAATTTTATACCAGTTTATGATAATTTTAAAGACAGTAGAAAGCAAAATATGGGACTGATGGAGACATGATCCACAAATGAGAGAAGAGTAATCAAGTGTCCTGCCAGGGTCACAGTATTATAAATTGACGAAAGCCACTTGAACCAGGATCACCTGGTTTCAGGGTGAGCCTTACATCATTCAACCTTCCAGGAAAAGGAAGTGCTCCTCTTTCATCCCCAAGCTCCCGTGGTCCTTGTCCTGGGGTCACCCCTTCTGTCTCAAGCACCTAGTTGGTTTCCTCATTGCCGGTTCCTCCAGTCCTGGGAACTTGGCTTTCCAGCACCTGCGCACCTTAGCCTCTTGGAAGGCAGGAGGGACCCAGGTGTAAATGAGGTTGCTTTGCCTCAGGCATCTGGATGACATTATTACCTGGCAATTACTGTGGCAGGCCAGCAACCTAATTTGCAAGGCCAAATGAAAATTTGGAGCCCCTTGTTCAGAAACCAGGAAAGGGCTTCTTTTTCCTTTTTCCCATGGTTTTCCTCTTGCTCTTTGTTTTTCTCTCTCTCCCTCCCTCACTCCCTCTCTCTCTGTTGTTTCTGTATTTAGTTACTCCCCCACAGGCACCAGGATACTTGCAGGACCCTCTCGCACACGCAGGGAGCAGGACCTCTCCAGGAAGGGGTGTTGAGTTCCCACGAGGAGAGGCAGGGAGGTGGCGGGAGGCTCCAAACTCCCAATCCCTGTTCCACTGTCCCATTCGGATTTTACTTAAAAGACACAAATCCAAAGATAAATCCGAATTGCAAGAGGGCGACCGCAGAAATTGGAAGCGCATCCCTGAGTGCCAGGCCTGGTTGCAGACCCAGGCAGCTGGCCCGGTCCTGGCCCCTCTCTGCTCCCCAGACTGCTTACGTGCTCAGATCTGCGCGAACTGTGCCATAATTAACTTTTCTCTGCTCCTGGCCACCCAGCCCACGACGGCAACCACTGAGCTGGTAGAGATAAGCACAGACAGCCACAGGGAGAGCCAACAAGCCCCTTGCCCTTCTGAGTGAGGTCGCTGGGGCGCCCAGTGCAGTGTTCCACCAAATTACCAGGAGAAAGTCTCTAGGACTGCTGTTGGTACTATTCCTAGAACCAATTAGACAGAACCTTTCATTTAGTTGCAACTGGAAGATGCAACAACAAATAACCATGGTACTGTATTTTAACAGCTTAAACAGCTCCGTTTGTTTAGCTAAAGCAGATGAATAGCTTCCCAGAAATACCCAGAGGAGCACTTGGGTCTGATGAATGCGTAACAATGACAGCTGCAAAGTCACAAAGGAAGTACCATTTAGGAGGCATTTGCTAATGAGTTGTATTTTGGGAGGGAGAGAAAAAAAAAGTGTTAAAATAATGAAAGTCTAAGCCAAAGTAGAAACCCTCTTCCCTCTACTGATCAGTTTGGAATATGATCTGGTTAACTTCCACCAGGAGCAGATTATGGCCTTCAAAAGGGACAAACTTTGTCCCTGCTGGCTTCTTTGACCTCACATTTAAGTAGATCACATACAATGAGGTGATTCTATAATTGTGAAACTATAACACTTGCTTTTGCTTTCATAAAGCTGTGTTAACGATGAGATACAAACATGTGTTTAAAAGTCATAGTCAGAAAGCAGACTTCCTACAAATAGGCAGGTGACCTAATTCCACAGAACACAGTTAAAAGCCATGCTAAAAAATAAAAAAAAACAAATTTTCAAATATTTTCTTCAATTTTAAAGTAATTCAAGCAGGGCATGGTGATGCATGCCTATAATCCCAGCAACCCTGGAGGCTGAGGGGAAAGGATCACAGGTTCCAGGCCAGCCTTGTCAACATAGCCAGACCCTCAGCAATTTAGTGAGGTGATGCCTCAAAATAAAAAGGACTGGGGATGTAGTTTGATGATAAAGTATCGCTGGGTTCAATCCCCAGGATCCCCCAAAATTAAAATAAATAAATTATGCATTCAAAATAAATAAATAAAATTATGTACTCAAAATAAGACAACAATAGAACTTGATGAACTTTCAATTCAAGCAAGCATTTTAAAAATTAATTCTGGTGTTTTACTTTCCATCTCATTCAAAGATGGTTTTTAAACATTAACTTAATTGATTTTCCATCTAAAGAACCTAATCCAAGCTAGGGCAATTTGAATTATATGAGTAACAATGTAAGTCACACAGGAATCTTCTCCCTGAATAAATACAGACCTGTCAATCTACAGATGAATAGACTGATCAGAGAAAAAGCTTATTTCTATATGACACTAGAATTGTTCACATGTATTACACACAAAATAAAGAACTTTAGCAATTTTGAAAGTGCAGAGAAACAGTATACTCTGGTTAAAAGAGAACTACACTGCATTATTCCAGTTCTAAGGACATTTTCATTTAATTTGAGAAGAGGAACCTCTGTAGCTAAATCTGCATTAATGGTAGAACCAGGGGCAGAGAGCAGCCTGCCTGGTTTTGACCTCAAGTCCTCTCTCCTTCTTCCAAATTGCCTTTTCTATATTCTAACCTTGACCTGTTTTGTACATCTCTCATTTTAATCTTAATTTTTTTAAAGAGAGGGAGAGAGCGAGAGAAAGAGAAAATCAATTTTTTTCATCTGGCCTTCATTTCTCCTATACTTAGCTGTGTATGTGGTGCTGGGGTTTGAAACCAGGTCCTTGTACATGACAAGATACTGCTTTAACCACTGAGACACTGCTCCAGCCCCTTAATCTTAATTTTAATTCCTTTCTTGATTGATCCCCTGAATGAAATCAGCCTCTCCAAACTAGCTGCACACCAAAAATGCATTATTTTTTTAGCCTGCTTTGGGTTCATTTTCTATATACAAGATAAAAACATTGGATTCTAAATTTTTATGCTGGTGAGCATGAATCAGTGTCTGATTTGTAACAGAGGGGCCAGCCATAGTCGAGACTGAATTAACTGTTGTGTCCTTCAGTTCTCCTGGATTTCGCTTCCTCATTGATGCTGACTTCCTCCTCTCCACTGCTTTCTCTGCATCCTACTCCCATCCTCCTCCTTCCCATCCTTCAAAACGGTTCTCATCCCTTCTCTCATTAATGTCCATCATGCCCTACTCCAGTGATCCTCAAAATGACACAGAGAGTATTACAGAAATCTGTTCCCAGATTCTTATATTTATTTGGGCTGAGGAAGAGTCCATGGTCCAGGTGTCTTGTGTATTTCTGTTCCCATCTCCCCTTTCACAGGCATCCTTCCCCCACCTGAAAACAGGTAGGCACTCATCTCACTTATCAAGGCTCACCAGACGTGTATTGCTTCAGGGCCCAGCACCCTTAGAGGCACCCAAGATGAAATCAGTTTGAAATCCTGGTGTTGACAATCAAGGCTTGCTGCCTGACATGCCTAGGAGTCAATACTACCATGGCACTGGTTTGTACAAAAAGAAGGGGTCTTCTTTTGTTTTGTTTTGTTTGCAAAGGATCAACCTGCAAAGAAGCCAGGAGCTTACAAAAGAGAATGCAGCTCAGATCTGCCTCCCTTTCAGTTATGGGAGTGGAAGATTTATAGAAAGAGAAAGGAGAGAAATTACTTATTGATTCACTCATCGATTGAATGGCGAGAAGGTGGACCTTTGGAGTTTTTTATGCACAGGTGTGAAGGGCCCCTTCACGGGAAGCTTGTCTTCTCAGGGAGTTATCATGTTCAAGGGTGGAGGTGCAAGGGGGGTAGATTTTGAACCTTTGTCCTCCAGTTCAACTTCTGACCTGTTCACCTGGCAGCTTCTGGAGATTCATTCTTGAAAAAGCCAGTTCCAAGCTGTCCTCAAGTGGACCCCAGAGGCTTTTCCTGAAAGACAACTTAAGAACTCTGTTATTTAAGTAACTTGTGTGCAGGTGTGTCCAAGCCTTAGTCAATGACAATGGAGTGTTCAGACCATGAATGAGTCCAATACCTGGGTGACAAATCCTCTTGCAAGTCAGGTGACTTTCAATGCTTTTCACAGAAGTGCTGATAAGTCATTTAAAATTTTTCATGGTAGATCACTGTGACTTTATTAGGATGTATAACCATGAATCACATAAGGACAGGGATAGGTTCTGAGAAATGAGACATTAGGTGATTTTATCCTCGTGTGAACACCGCAGAGTGTATTTACACAAACTAAGTTGACTATTATGTCACGAGATGGCAGAATCTTAGGGTACCACCATCATACATGACGCATGACTGTATCAGAGAAGATACAAAACTCCTCATTCCCATCCACTTATCTGAGTGAACAAAGTTTCTCAACACATCTGTAAAACTGACAGGTGTGATGAGATTTGGAGTTGGACCCCATCTCTTCCTCACCGTAAGTAGTGATCATCCAAGAATACATGAAATAGCTTTTTAAATGTACCAGCTACCTCCTTAAGAGAGGCACTCCTAATAGCATTTTATTTTTATATTTAGAATCTATTAGCATTTGTAATATAATGATATTGAGCACCAATTGAGTACTACTAATAATTGTGATAATAGCTCAATCCAGCAGAAAATCTTTAAACACTCTGAGTCCTATAATCAAAGGAAATTTTTAAAAATCAGTTTCAATTTATACACACATTTATGTTCCAGAAATATATTTAAGATTTTCATGCATAGAACATGCAGGATACAATTCAACTGAAAGATGGAACAAAAATATGGTTTCAAAGAGTTTAAGGAAGAAGGAGATAACATGAAATGACCCTCTCACCCCCGCCCATGTCTTTGTTATCACTGCTGTTTAGACTCCATTGAATTCATTAAGAACGATCCATCAATTTTATTTCAAATAAAGCAAAAGTGGAAATTGTGTCCTTTGCAACTCTGTGCATTTAAGTTGAAACTTTTAAGATTTGAATTTAAAAATATACAAGAAACATGCAGCTTTTAGAAATCCTCTCTGGGGCTACACAAGAAGAAAAGTTTAGAGACACCACTGTTCTGCCTGGCTCCCTCACCACCTCTTCACTCTGGGCATCATCGTCCAGAATGTTCTGCTTTCAGCTCTGATTCAATGCTTAAGAGCTTAGGCTTTGGGGTCTGGAGGCCCTAAGTACAGCTTCTTTGCTGAGGAGGCAGCAAGCAGGATGCGGAGGACACAGAACCTGAGACCCCACCTCAAGGTCAGGCACATGCGGACTCTGTGCCTGCACAAACTCGAGTTCACCTCCCCAAACTGCATGCCCAGTGCTTCTCTGGCATCGCCCCAGACCTTTCCACTTATCACTGAATGATCTGAGCAGATTATTTGAAGCTCTTTGAGCTTCAGTGTTCTCATCATAAAATAGGGGAAATAATAGCACTTAACAGAGTTTCGAGGAAGGACGACAGTGGAGAAGTGCAGAGTATTTGGCAAAGTGCCTGCCTGTGGTCACCGATCAATAAATGGCTGCTGCTCTACTCTGCAGTAGAGGAAAGAATCTGATAAACCAACTCCTCGTGAGGCAATAATCACCAAAAGACTCAATGGATTTCCATTTCCAGAGGGTCTGATTTAGAAGGCCGTGGTCTCTCTCTGCCCGTCTCTCTCTCTCTCTCTCTCTCACACACACACACACACACACACACACACACACACAGCGTGGCTGACTGTGAGAGCCATCTCACGGTGCAGGACTGACGCAAAAAGTATAGGCATCAAGTTTAGATTCTCCAGTTGCCATCTATTTATTGATTAATTTATTTAAGAGAGAGAGGGAAAGGAGAATCAATTTTATTTAGGTTTTCACATGGCTTTCTTTGCTCTGACACTTTGTTGCGTATGTGGTGCTGCCGTTTGAACCCGCATCTTTGTGCATGCCAGGCAAGCGCTGTAACCACCAAGCCACTGCTCCAGCCCCTCTCCTATTGCCTATATAAGTTAGTTGCAAATATTTTTTGATTGACTGTTACTTGTGTGAAATACGTTCATCATGCTGGGTGTGCGATGGCACATGCTTGTAATACCAGCAATCGCAGGTTCAAGACCAGCCTCAGCAAAATTAGTGAGGCCCTAAGTAACTTAGTGAGAACCTCTTACAAAATAAAAAATAAAAGGACTGGATATATAACATTGGCTCTTGCAAAGCAGAGATTTTTAATTTTAATGAAGTCCAGCTTATCAATGCTTTCTTTCATAGATTGTGTCTTTGTTGTCTCATCTAAAAAGATTATTATTGTTAAACCTAAGGTCATCTTAATTTTATTCTATGTCATCTTCTAGAAGTTTCCCAATTTTGCATTTTTTACGTAGTTCTGTGATCCATTTGAGCTGAGTTCTATAAAAAATGTAAGCTCTGTGTCTACATTCATATTTTTATACATGGACGTCCAGTTGTTGAAAGACTCTGCTTTTCTCTGTTGTGCTACTTTTGCCCCTTTGTCAAAGATTAGTTCACCATATTTACATCTGTCTGTTTCTGGACTCACCATTCTGCTCCTTTGATCTATTTATGCATTCTTTTGCAAATACCATATCTGATTACTATAATTTTACGCTGTTTTTGTCTTGTTTTTTGTTTTGTTTTGTTTTGTTTTGTTTTTTTGTACCAGGAATCGAACCCAGGGGGCTGTTAACACTGAAACACTGAGTCACATCCCCAGCCCTTTTCTTTTATATTTTATTTTGAGACAGGATCTTGCTAAGTTGCTCAGAGTCTTGCTAAATTGTGAGGCTGGCTTTGAACTTGTGATCCTCCTGCCTCAGCCTCCAAGTCCCTGGGATCACAGGTGTGTGCCACCACACCCAGTTACAGTAAGATTTTTTTTTTTTTGTGACAGTAAGTTTTGAAGTAATGTCAGTCCTCCAACTTTGTTCTCCAGTACAGTAGTTTTTTTCTCCAATGAATGACCCATTCAATGACTTCACCCTTCAGAAAAGGGTTTTGTCCAAACTGTAAGACAAACAATAGTATAAAAGCTTCTGATAAATATAACACTCCAAAGAAAGGGCCACCTTTATGCAGTAGCAGAATTAGTTCTACTGTGTCCCAGTTTCAGAAATGCGACCTGCTACAGAATATATAAATTACCTGAGAAAATCAAACCTGTTGGTGCATAATAATCTGAGACCAACATGAGAAAAGTCCAGATAGAGGTGTAGTTATACCTGTAGCTGCAGAGGGGTATGGGATGGGAGAATGGTCAGAGAGGGAACAAGAGGCAGAGAAGATCAATCAAAGGGACAAAAGTTGAGTAAATGTGGAATAGGAACTTACAGGGAAGATCTGCGCTGCTAAGAGACTCTGCTATGATTTTGCCACTAAATTTTCCTCTCTACATTATTTTCTTCCTTTTAAATTTTCCTGATAGCAGTGACCACAGCATTGGATGATTGGGGGCTTGGTTTTAGCAGCTGAGATATTAATGTGTTTCCTGGAGGGATTTGAATAGGTCTGAAGTCTGTTGGAAAAATTAGGCATGCCTTTGGTGGTCAACAGGGAAAGGGAATTTGCTCAAATAATCACCCTTTCTGAAAATGGAGGAAGTCTACTACTAAATATTAAGTGTAAGAGGCTTTTTCTCACCTAGGAAAAGTGAATTTTTGTAATTGTAAGGTAGCTGCCTACTGAGACTGATTTTCTCAAAAAAGTACAAAATTCCCTCAGTATTCCACGCTCTCCCACCCAATGCCATTTTTAACCCAATGATTTTCCTTCCTCGCATAGTCATGGAATAAATATTCTTTTCTTTATAAATGAAGTGGATTCAGACTTTGATGTAGAATAGCAATGAAGAGACTTATTAATAAAGATAAGATTAAGTTTGATCATTTGCTTTGGATTTTTGTCTTCCACTCTATATTAGTATCTCTAAGGGAAAATAGATGGAGTCAAAAACATTACAACTAGCATTTACTTTGCTTCAAAGGAAGAAAAAATCTGTTTCCGTGGGACCCTGGGGCTGATGTTTAACATCCATTTCATGCTAATGAGCCCTCTTTTTTGTTTTACAATTTAGATTTGAATTCCATATATTTCACTTTGATGCATTTGCAAAGGATTCAAATCATCTGGTTTTTCTTTTAAGTGTAATATTAAGATCTCATTCTATGCCTCTCTTTTTAAATATTTTAAAAAGTCGTCAACTTTGTTCCACCCAAGGTGGTTTACTAGAGGAGAGGGAGGTTGCAACAAGATGAAAGGGATGTTTTCATCAGAGAATTGTTGCAGAAGGAAAACGCTCCCAGGCATATAGAATATGTTCTAGAAAGAATTAGGAGGAAAAAGCAAAGGTTGGGAGGAGTCTGATCCTGTGGGTGGTAGACACACAGGAGAGACTGTTCACCCGTGACATGTTTCAGATCTTTTGACACGGTCATGCAAGCAACAGAAAGTTATATGGTTTTTAGTCTCCCAGGTAGCAGTGAAATGATAATGTGGGTGGATCAGAAAAAATAAAAGAACTTCTCATTTTTTTATTGAAATTACTTTTGAGCTAGTTCTAGACTGTGGAGGAGTTGATACACCACCCAGTTCGCACACACTCACACCTCCCTACTCCTCCACAGCCACACCAAAGTTCCCCATAGACTTGCTCTAGTCAAACCAGGGCTCACTCAAATTGCAATTCTGGAGGGACTGGGTATGTGGACATCATGTTTATGCCCTGGGAAAACAGAGGAAAGAATATATTTCATGGCTCTAATGAGAAAGTCAGGCATGTCAACAAAAAATGACTATAAGAAATCCACTGAGAGGAGCAGGATGCATGTGCTAGGCACCTATCTGGGGATGGGCCAGCAGAGGACTGGGGAGGCCTTCCCGGCAGGTGGTGGCTCACTGGGCCTTGAAAGACTGACAGAGCTGTTCAGCAAAAGAAAGGACGTTACTGTCTTTTTTTTTTTTTTTTTTAAGAAAGAGGGAGAGTGAGGCAGAGAGAGAATCAATTTTATTTAGTTTTTTTATGTGCTTTCGTTGCTACGAGACTTTGTTTTGTATGTGGTGCTGGGGTTCGAACCTGTATCCTCACACATGCCAGGCAAGCACTGGAACCTCTGAGCACCGCTCCAGGCCCCATTACTGGCAATTTTAGCTGCACAGTTTCCAGATGTAAAACGTGGCATGAAAATGTTAGGTTTGGAAAAAAAGCAGAGGGAATCACAAAGCATCTTGGAGGGTGTACTAAGAGGAGGGACTTCATTCTGAAGCAGACAGGAATCAATTCCTGGGATATGAAAGGGATTCTTTCGTTTTGCCTTAGCAGCAGCAGTGAACCCAATCAGGGTAGGTGGCTAGAAGCAGTGAGTTCGAGTAGGACATGCAAACACATATGACTTGAGACATATTTATAAGGAGGGGACGTGCCAAATGTGTTGATGGGTTGGCCGTGGGAAGGGAGCTGAGGCAATTGCGCAAAACCAGGCTCCTCCTGAACTGGGACCTCACAGAGGAGGAGAAGGAAGCAGGGCCAGGAGCCAGGTGGGCACATCTGAGATGAGTGGTCATAGCCCACGGGAACTGGATATGAAGATCTTCAACTCCAGAGACAGGGTGAGGCAGAAGGATACATTTGGGTGCCATCCCATAGGTAGAAGTCACACATGAGAATGAGATAGCCAAGGAGAGATTAGAGCCACCAGCACTTAAGGGACATTGGAGAAAGGGGGCTGAGAAGGTTTGGGTAAATACGTAGAATGAAAACTGTGAGAGCCATCTCAAAACCAAGGAGGGAAAGGTATTTTAAGAATAATCAACAGGAGAGGCTGGAGCGGTGGCTCGGTGGTTATGGCTCTTGCCTGGCATGCTAGAGGACACGGGTTTGAACCCCAGCACCACGTACACAATGAAGTGTCAAAGCTATGAAAGCCACGTGAAAAACTAAATGAAAATTGATTTTCTCTTCTTTCACTGTCCCTCTCTCTTTAAAAGGAAAATAATACTCAACAGGAACAGGCACCTTGGAAACGTAATAAGACCAAATTAAAACCAACTGAAGAAGGAACTTGGGTTTTGTAAGCATGACAGCCTCCCAGATCTCAGCAGAGCAGAGTTAGTAGAGTGTTCCGGGTGGATCCCAGATCCCAAAGGCTGAAGAAGGAGAAAGAGCAATGCAGACTCCAATTCCACGAGGACTGACACCAGAGGCAAGTCGAGGGAGGAATGGGGTGTGTGTGAGCGACACAGAGAGATTGGAAAAGAGATTTGAGTTTTCTCTTAAGAATGTTTTGTCTCTGGGATGGGGATGTAGCTCAGTGGTAGGGCATTTGTCTAGCATGTTCAAGGGCCTGGGTAAATCCCCAGCACTGGAAAAAAATATATAAATATTTTATTAAAAATATGTATATTATGTATATGTTTATATATATATATAAAATCTCCCTTCTTTCCATGCTCAGTGGGAACTCCAACTCTGATTCTCAGAAGTAAAGAAAAGAATGGCATGTGTGGTCCAGGAATCAATATTTATGGAATGAATGCATACCACCTGTCAGAAATGTCATGTATTTTTTTTCCCTTCTGCCATCCTAGAAACTCTACCTATTGAACATTTATATATTGCCTCTCTTCAAATTTTTGGGCATACTGACTCAGAAAGGCTCCTCGGCTTGCCCAAACCCCACAGGTAACATCAGAGCTGGGATTTGGTCCCAGGTTTGTTTTTTGTGCAGGGAATGGAACTCGGCCTTGCACCTGCAAAACATGTACTTAGCCACCGAGCTGCACCCCAACCCCTCCAGGTCTGGTTGAGTCTAAGGCACTGATGCCTTGGGAGTGGGCGGGTCCGCCATGCTCTAGTAACTTCTCCTGGGCGCCTGTTTCTATCTCTACTTGTGAGATGAAAGCTGGGCTGGGAGGTCGGTCTCTCAGCCTCCCTCTCTTAGATGCCCCTTGGAGTCAATACCCAAGTGCTCCACTGAACACTGTCTATTTTAAAAAAAAAAGAGTGAAAAACCATCTATTTATCTTCTTGCCGTGCTAACCCCCCAGTGCACACCTGAGCACACAATTCTATTATTTTCGACTTCTAATTTAAGTACAGGGGGAATTGAGTTTGTTTTAGCCCCACAGGTGCTTGCTCAGCACGCCGAAGGCCCATTACACTAAACCCAAATGCCTTTGCTAGGCGATTTCAGGAGAGCTCATTTGGTAAGGGATTTTTCATTTTTTTCTCTTTGTATCAGGCTTCTGTATATTTAAGTTTTAACTTTTTATTGATGTGTAGCATACATTGACCATCGTGAACACATCTTAAGAATTTAGTTTGATGAATTTTCACAAGATGGGCACACCTGTGTAACCAGCTCCCAAGAGGGTGACTCCATTTCAAAATTATTTGTTCTTTGTTCTCACAGTTACAAAGCTTCCTTGGTAATTCAACTCTACCTCACAGTGAATTTAGAAGGGCTAGCTAATTATAGCTTTAAATGTAAAACACTTTGACAAACTTGAAGTAGGTAGAGAGCTGCTTAAATTGATTATAATGTCACATGGTTTCTACTTAAATTATTTCACCTGGGAGAATGTCAAACTGTCCTCATTAGCAGATCACGAAAGAAATGTGTTTGAAATTCAATTTAATGGAGACTTGTGAATTTTTTAAACTATTGGCAGCTTGTTACCTGAAATATTCCTGTTTATATTCTGAGTCAACCTCCTTCCGTTCCAATAACTTTCTCTGCATTCCTTTTTCTCTAGCAATGGAAAACTCTGCATTGGAAAGTAACATTGGTCCCCCAAAATTTCCACATTGGTCATGTGGTTGGTAACACTGATCCACAGCCTCCGTTCTTGGTTCTCAGGAATTGTTAATGATGATTTATGTAAAGCCACATTCAGGGTCCCCAGGCCATTTCCAGTCCAGAGTGCCACGGTGTGAATCTGCGCTGGTGGACTCAGCTTAGCATAGGAGTGGGGTAGGCAGGCAACTGGTGCTTCCGCTACCTCCCTGGCAGCAGTGGGGAGAGGGCCATGTATGACAAAGACTGCTGGTGACGTATAGAGAATCCCAGAGTAAGCAGTAAGATGCAAGGGTCACCTAATGGTGCAGGATTTCCACCCTCCTAATCAGCATTACATCAGGCATGGGAAGTAAAGAGCAATGATGCTCCTGGTGGCACATGAAAAGGGTTCCTCAATATTACTAATATTTAGTTATGTTGGGGATAACATGACGGGGGATTTCCCTTCCAACAGCTCTTTGGATAAATCTAGTCATTTTATATGATCTCTGAGAAGTTAGTTTTCCTTCCACTGTCTGTCTGAAAAGATCTAGCTCACAATCTAGATTTGTATTCACTATAAACAGACAGTTCTCATTCTCAAATTAGAGGCTTCAGTCTTTCAAACATAATGAATTACCATGGGAGTGAAATTTTGCCCAGCTTTCGTAATCACTATGTTTTTTTTTTGTCTTGGTGCAAACATATATTATTTTCTAATTAAAGATGAGTTGTTCTTTGTTTTGCTTTTGATATTGGCTTATGTACCAATTGGATTCTTAGGTCACTTACCACATACTGTGTCTTGTTCTTCCAAGGAGAATTTAGTTCCTTGAGAGTAGAAACTAAGTCTTATGCTTCTTTATATGTCCAAAGTGCCTTCTACAACATAAACCTAATACATATTAGTTCATTGGATGGTTACTCATAGCCTAATAGGTCATATCAATATTTTTAAATTTTTTATTAAGGAGTTTAGTTATTGTACAATCATAAATGCATATAAAGAAACAATATGATATGCATTTGTTCTTAAACCAGAATTA
>PVKS010035531.1:0-20008 GCA_004027875.1 Aplodontia rufa | reverse complement strand
TGTATGTCTGAAACATAAACTTGTTCTAGAAGCAGAGCAAATTTTTAATGCACAGGAATATGTAGTCTTTTATCATTTGCATATTTAATTACATATTTTATTTGAAAAAACCCAAAGGTTTCTATATTCCATGACCATAGTTTTTTATGCTAATTTGTTGCTCAATGTCTTAAAAGTCATTAAAATATCATACAATTTTCATCCTAATTCATAAACATTTCAAAAGTTTAAGCAAACATTTGGAAATACTGGACATTTGATACTTTAGAAAATAAACATATGAAGACTTGAAAATTCATGGGTAACAATACTTCAGGAAAAAGATTGTGTATGTGTATGTGTGTGAGAGTGTGAATTTATGTTTGTATATGTGTAGCTTGGATTTTTAAACTTTTCTTTTTAATATGCATCATTGACTTTGTCACCTCGGTTCTAATGTCTTGTCCTGAGACACTGACTTTTTCAAAGCATTATAACACAACATGGCTATAGATGTACAGCTGTTGCCCTTTCCTTGGACTTGTTATGAAGATCAGTTACAGTATTTGATCCAGCCTTATTTTCTAAGTGATACCATTAATCCTAATTAAAATGCTTTGTTAATGTGCTTCCTACCATACACGAAATGAATACATCTTTTATTACCAGGCAGCATGATTTGAAATGATAAGGATGAAGGTAGATTGTATTACCTTTGTTGTCACAAAAACTCATTTAAAGGTTAAAATAATGAGAATATTACAAATATTTTCATAGTTAAAATAACCTATGTGTATTAGACAGTAATCTTATAAGCACAAATACAGGGTGAAAAGAACCCTATTGCAGAACTTGCAAGTCTTGAGTTCTAATTCAGGCTCAACTACTATCAAGTTGTGTGACCTTAGAAAAATTACTTTTTATCTATGGATTTTGTTGTTCTTGACATAGAATATAGTATTGGATATTCTCTATAGTCTTAATGAACTCTAGTGGTTTCAAAGGAAGAAAGTAAAATAATTTAAAATGAAAGCACTTGAATGGGTGGAAAGCATTTCAACATGATAATTTGAGGCAATTAAGACTAGAGAAGTGGGGCTGGAGTGGTGGCTCTGCGTTTTCTGCGCTTGCCTGGCATGCGCAAGTACACAGGTTCAAACCGCAGCACCCACGTATAAAACTGTCAGAGCAACAAAAACCATGTGAAAAACTCAATAAAAATTGATTCTCTCTCTCTCTCTCTCTCTGTCCTTCTCTCTTTAAAAAAAAAGACTAGAAAAGTGAGTCAAATATTTTCAAAGATTTTAATCGACCAATGGAATTTAATATAAAACAATGAGACAAACCCATAAATCTTTAACCATCTGAAATCCATCAAAGGGAGGAAAATATACTTGTTCAATAAATGGTGCTGGACAAACTGGACAGCCATATACAGACAATTGAAGTTAGATCCTTCTCTTTCACTGCACAAAAATCAAATCAAAATGGATCAAAGAACTAGGAATTGAACCAGAAACTATAAAATTATTAGAAGAAAAAAATAGGATCAATGCTCCACCATATTGGTATAGGCACCTTTTTCCTTATCAAGACTCCTGTAGTGCAAGAGTTAATGAATGGGATGCCATTAAACTGAAACGTTTCTTTACAGCTAAGGAATTATTCAAGAGTATCAAAAAAGAACCTATAGAATGGGAGAAAAGCATGGCCTATTACCTCTCTAACAGGGGACTAATATCCAGAATATACAAAGAACTTAACATGAAAAACACAAACAGCCCAATCAAAAATCGGCTATGGAACGAAACAGAAACTTCTCAACAAAGAAAATTCAAAAAGCCAATAGATATATGAGATAGTGTTCTACATCACTAGCAGTTAGAGAAATGCAAATCAAAACTTCACTAAGATTCCACCTCATTGCAGTCAGAATGGCACAGATGAATAATATGAACAACAGCAGATGCTGGAGGGTTGTAGGGAGAAAGGAACACTAACATACTGTTAGTGGGACTGCAAACTGGTACAACCACTCTGGAAAGCAGTATGAAGACTCCTAAAAAATTAGGGATCTAACCACCCAGCTATCCCACTCCTGGGTATTTCCCAGAAGAGGTAGAATCAGCTTATTACAGAGATACAACTACATCAATATTTATAGCAGTTCATACACACACACATACACACACACACATACACAATGGAGTTCTACTCAGCTGTTAGAAAGAATGATATGGCTTTTGCAGGTAAATGGATGGAAATAGGAAAATCATGCTGAGTGAAACAAGGCAAACACAGAGACTTAAGGATTGAACATTTTTTGTCATGTGGAAACTAGAGTAAAAACTGAGATAGGATGAAAGTCAAATTTATTTACTAGACCCACCAAATTTGAAATAACATATAAGTGTGGAAAGTGTAGCTACTGAGGAGAGGAGGAGAGGGAGGGAAAACAGAGGTGATCAATTCTATAGGGCACACATGACTCCAGTGAGAAGCCAAAATATATTCAGGCAGTACAAAAATCTAGCAATTTTAGCAGTTAAAATACATGTATATTGTCATTTATATCTGTAACATGGGGCATTTACAGAGGTGACATGAGATCAGGAAGTATGAGAAAGGAGGGAGATCCTGGAAAAGCATCAGGTTTAAGCTATTGTGTTATTACTTATGCATGTATAAATGTGAAGCAACAAATCCCGTCAATATGTAAGACTATGTTGAACCAGTAAAAAGAAAAAAAAAAGATTTTAATCAAGAACAAGCTGAAAATGGTTGTTGAACAGGACAGTATAACATTAGATATATTCTAAAATTGTAGTTGACAAAAACCTTACAATAAGAGCAAATGTGTCTGGAAAGAAGATCCATAAAAGCAAAACAAGTTGAAAAATACCCACTTTCAAGTGGATTAGAGACAAAAATAACACTATGACCCAATTTGGATTCAGTATACAAAAATAATTGTAATGTTATTCGATCTAATGCGGCTGTTTCTCCTGGGCAAAGGCAAAAGTTAGAAAAATGACAAAACTCAAAAATAGGTCAAGAACTACCAAATGTACGGTTCTCATCCCAGACTGTAAAAGTGTGAAAAATGAATTGGAATATAGATACAGAAAATGCATATATAATTTGGAAAGGAGATTCAGCTTAGAAACATGAGTTGTAGATTTAGAATCTAGCTCATCTTTGTGATTCAAATACTTATGATGTATTTCCACTAGCTGGTAATAATAGAATGGAGAAGTATTCATAAGAAGGTTCCTTTCAGAAAAACTAGCTATGTGATGCTGCAGAAAGTCTTCAATTTAGCAGAAACATATATATTTATTTCTTCAGTATGCTTTCTTTGGAGATGGATCATCTTTTTTCTGAGTGGGAGGGGACAGAGAAAAGGAAACAGTTCAGTGAAAAATTACCAAACAGGTTAAAAAACTGCACTGTTACTTTGATTATAAAATTCATTGTTATTTCAGGAAATGTTGAACTGTGAATCTCAGAAGTATGGTGTTTGGTCAGGTGGTCTTCTCTTTCATGGATCATTGATTCTATTCCATGACTCCATCCTATTGAACTATATTTGAAGGAAAGGTGACATCTCTGATACATTGGATATAGTTGAGTTGCAATCCACCTTTGGCTAAATAATATTTGTATTCAAATATCCTTTTGCCACATATTACATTTCTAATCCTTTTCACCTAACATTTTTATGCTGTATGATACACTGCAATTAGTAGCCTGACTGTAGTCAAAACCAATATGAGATAACATGTCATCCCACAAAGAACAGATAGATATTAAAAGAAACATTAAATATAAAAAGTGCTGGTGAGGAGGTAGAGAAAAGGGAGCCATTGTACATTGTTGGTAGGAATGTAAATTAATGCAGCCATTATAGAAAACAGTGGAGGCTCCTTAAAATTTGAAAATAGAACTACCGTATGACCTAGCAATCCTAATACAGTAGAGGATATATCAAAAGGAAATTAAGTCAATATGGTGAAGACACATTTGCATTCCCATATTACTGCAACACTATTCAAAATTGCCAAGATGTGAAATCAACCTAGATTTACATAAGCTGTTGAATGGATAAAGAAAATATGGTACATATATACCACGGAATATTCTTCAGGCATAAAAAATGGAATTCTGTTATTTGTGGCAACACGGATGGAACTGGTGATAATTATGCTAAGTAAAATCATCCAGGTGTAGAAAGACAAGCATTTCATGATCTCATTCATATGTGCAATATAAAAAAAAGTTGATCTCACAGATATTGGGAGTAGAATGGTGATTACCAGAGTCTGGGGTGAGTAGGAAGAGATGGGGAAATCTCAATCAATGGATGCTCTCTTACAACTAGATAGAAACAAGAAGTTCTGCTGTGCAATCATAAAATATGATGACTATAAATAACAATAATACACTGTGCATTTCAAAAAGCTAGAAGAAAGTACTTTGAAAGTTTTCAAAAGAAAGAAATAGTGTTTGAGAGATAATTAGATTTAAACTGATTTAAACATTACTCAATGTATTAAAATATTGTATGGTATCTCATTAACACATATCATTTTGTTTTTGTTTCTATTCATGTTAAAAACACATTTTTAAAATTTTTCAAAAGGATAACCTGCATCTGGCCCTAAATAGTTTGATGACCATGAGAAACCACATACTTATGGACAGCAGTTACCTCTCTTTAAAGTTAACATCCATAAAATCCTGTTCAGATGCACAGTTTTGTGAATTTTATTTATTCTTATGTGGATATCACCTGCATGTTTTGCTCACTATATTTATACTTGTGAATCCTACTTGGGATTCAGTATGGATTTATTCATGGACAACATTCCAAAAGAAGCATAGAATTCCAAATAAGAAAGATCATCACATTCAGGCATCGTTATTTAATCATTTACCTAATCAATAAATATTTACTGACACTATTGAGAGTCTCTAAGGCAGAGAACTCTAAGTATAATGAAAGAACAAACATGAAAACAGACAATACGAACCCTAAAGAACAGACATTATTGCAAATAATGCTGTAATAAATGCAGGCTTGGAGGTATATCTTTGGTATGCTGATTTCATTTCCCTTGGTTGTACACTCAGACGTGGAATTATGAGATCATATGGAAGATCTAAATTTAGTTGTATGGTGAGCCTCCATACTGTCCTCCATAATGGTTGTGCCAATTTGTATTCCCATCAAAAGTGTGCAAGTGTTCCCTTTTCTCCATATTCTTACCAGCATTTTTTATAATAGTCATCCTGTTGCAGCACTACTCACAATATCTAAGAGAGGAAATCAACCTGGCTGAATGGATAAAGAAAATGTGGTATATATACATGGTGGAATAATATTTATCCATAAAAAGAATGAAATCCTATAATTTTCAGCAACATAGATGGAACTAGAAAATAATACATAATATAAACTAAGCCAGACACAGAAAGAAGTACTGTATACACTTTACTTATATGGAAAATGAAAAAAAGTTGACCAGAATGTACAAGAGTGATTGCTAAATGGTAGGAAGGAGTGAGGTGGACAAAGGGAGTTTAGATTTGATCAGTGAATGCACACATTGAGATATCACACAACACCATTAATATTAGTAATATATGATAAAAATAAAATTTAGAAAATAAGGAACTTTTGAGAAAAGAGTAATTCGGAAAGAACTTTTTCCGAATGAGATGGGAATACTCGTTATAAAGCCACACTGTTTGAAACATTGTAGGACTAACACAGAATGCTGTAACAGAATATATTGTTCAGAAGCACACAAAAGTGCACATAAATATTTAATTTTTTTTTCAGGGCTGAGGACCAAACTCAGGGCCTTGCGCATGCTAGGCAAGCACTCTGCCACTGAGCTAAATCCCCAACCCCAATATTTAATATTTGATAAAAAGAGGCACTTCAAGTTGTTAGGAATAATATTTGGATACAAACTATGGAAATAAAAATTACAGCCCTATATCATATCATGTATTGAAAAAATTTACATAGAAAAATGTAACACATAAAATGCAAAAAGAAAATATTCAAGAGGTAGTAGGAAAAATGAAGAGATACTGTCAGAAAACAGAAAAGACAAAAACAGTTGGGGATTTTTTCTAATTAGATAAAATTTAAGTTTTGTACAAACCTTATCACTAGTTTTTTTTTAATTACATAGCCAAAAGGGTGAAGGGATGGTTTCTATTTTATACCCATTTAAATGGAAGCATGTGCACACACACACACACACACACACACACACACAACAGAAAGGCTAATGTGAATGTTCAGCAGGCAGGCTCAGTGGAGTCAATAAATCAAGCTTCTCTGAATGGATCAACCATAAACAAACTAACAAGAAGCAATGAAAAGTGGAGAAAGCATGGCTGTAGTATCACAGCAACTATCAAATATGCACTTTGAAAGGTACACTAAGGATGCATTCATTCAAACCACAAAGAGAACTGTACATTGCTGGATTTGAGTACCTTGCCTTATTGTATGATTAATTGTATCTGTCAACTTTAAATCTGAAATTATAGAGAAAAACAATAGGGTGCCCCCAGAGAATGAATGCAGGAAAATTCTGCAGATCTTCATTCACCTTCATTTTGAAGAACTAATACACAAATACATTTCAGTGTCAAGTTTGTTAGCTAAGGAAAGAATGCTGAATATTTCAAGCATGTGTAATAAGTAGAATAACAGAAAACTGATTTAATTATCTAAAAAGATCTAGGGTAAAGACATGTAGAGAAGCTTAAGAAACTTGGGTGTCTGTCACCTGAGTGATTCTATAGTTATTTCTTTGCTCAGTCAAATGTTGAGTGCTCTGCTTTTCCTACCAGCTGATTCAATAAGTTCAAAAAGACAACTCCTGCTCTGTCCTGATCATAAAAGTCAAGTGAGAGTGTGGGGATATAGCTCAGTGGTAGGCTGCTTATCTAACTGGTGTGAGGCCCTGGGTTCAATCCCCAAGGCCACAAAAATATTAAGTATTGCACTAAAACATTTTTTCCAGATAATCCAAGACCATAACAATTACCTGGGACATCCTTGAAGAAACAGTGTTTTCTTTTCATTACTTTTCTAAAGTTTAGTTGCTGCAAGTAGCAGTCAACTTTGATTTTCTGTGTCACATCTCTTCTGCACATATCTAATTTCATCTGCAGCTTCAGTGGACAATATCACATGAACGTGACTCATCTTGTGCTGGCAATATGTACCCTCCATGCCTTGATAGAGGCCTTTCTGCTTTCTTTCCAGGACCTTGTCTGAGAGTATAGAAATTAAACATTTTTTCCATATACCATAGATGTAAGATTATTACCCCAATAGTAATCCTAAACTGATGAAATACAAAAGCCAGTGGATACCTTATCTAGTCTCTGTCTACAAGGTAAACAGCTCTGGCAGGCATTCTGTACACTTATCGGGAGGTCTCAACACAAAAGAACCCCTATTATTCACAGTGGTGGCCTCAATTGCATATCTTCTATTGGTACATTGACTTTTTCTCCTGTCCTGTCTTTTTTTTCTGTGCTCCTTTGCTCCTATACCTGGAATTAACTCCCAAAGAGATTACCTACCCTTTGATCTCTGTCTTGGGTTCTATGTTCAAGAGAACCCAAAACAACAAAGCATGACAGAAAAATCACTCTATGCTCATTGCAGTTTCCTCTCTACTGAGTGTAAATAAAAACAGTATTCTTCAGTCTTCTTGAAGTAATGCTAGCATCCATATGACAAAATTCTGATTAATGGAAGTCAGCAAAAGTAACTAAGCTGTTAAAAATTCAAAGTAAAACTCTGCATATTTTTATGTGATGTTCTGTACTGCTATAGGACTCTTTCAGCAAGATAATCAGCAAATGTGGGATTTTGACCTTGGACCAGAATTGCTTTGAAGAAGTTTGAGTGCTGAAGAAGACCAGAGAAGTGTGAAAATTCCTGTAATTTAAACCAAAATGTCTTTCATTGATCCTTACCAGCATATTGTAGTGGAGCATCAGAATTCCCATACATTCACGGTAGTGGTGTTATGTGTCATTAAAGTGACAAAGGGTGCCTTTGGTGATATGCATATATATAGGTGATGCTTCTGTAGAGAGAACATGATTTACAGTTGTCAGTTTTATCCAACAGGAAACTGAACAACCAAATAGTTCCCCAGGAAGTATGAACTAAATTAGGGAAGAACAAAAAGAATACATCATTCTCCCTCAATTGTACAGTCTTTGGACCGTTTATCAGAGTCTCAGGACAAAAACGATGACTCAAATGGCTTTTAGCTAGCAGCAGCAAGAGAAAACAATGATACACACAAACCAAAGGACAGTATTGTTCTATTGATGGAATGAATACTTGTGCCATCAGAATGCCTGTGTGAAATATTTGAAATGTATCAATTTCAAGGATGTTTCAGGGCCACCATGTCGACTTTCAAAGGCAATGTTTCATTATGGTGGAGTAGGGCCACCTACTAGAGGAGAACCCCAGGCTTTGGTGGCAGGGACTGTTAGAAGTTTTTCTCATCATGTTTAGGCTTGACTTTGTAGACAGTGAAGGTGAAGAAAACATGCTTCAAAAACACAATTGTGGGGGCTGCATTGGTGGCTCGGTGGTTACAGCGCTTGCCCCAGCACCCACATACACAGCTAAGTGTCAGAGCAATGAAAGCCATGTGAAAAACTCAATAAAAATTGATTCTCTCTGCCCTCTCTATCACTCACTGTCCTTCTCTCTTTATAAAAAAAGAGAAAAAAAAAAGGACAATTGTGGAGGCATTATGGAGAGTGGCTTGAAAACAAGCAACTACAAGATTATATTAATTGCTCAAGGCAGACATGTTGCTTAGCTGAGCTGGGTCAGTAACACGCTGAGTAGAATAAGGAGTCAGATATGAGGGTCGGTTTAGAGGTATGGAGACAGACTGGATATAAGAGTTCTGAGGAAAAGAGAATGACTGGGAGCTATCTAGCTCTGACAGTTCAAAATTTTGCTACCAATACATACAATAGGAAAGTTAGGGAAAATAATATAATTTACTTTTAGTACTTTTGTTTCATATTGCTTTGTTATGTTTTGCTTTGCATTCAGAGAAAAAAATGGAAAGAATATATTTTTTTCATATGTATTAAAATAATTCGAAGTACAAAGAGAACAAAGTTCAAAGTTAAGGGGTTTTTTTAGTTTGATACCTAAGATTGAACCCAGTGGTGCTTAACTACTGAGTCACATCCCCATCCTTTTTAAAACAAGGTCTTGCTGAGTTTCTCAGGGCTTTGCTAAGTTGCTAAGGCTGGCTTTGTACTTATGATCCTCCTGCCTCAGCCTTTTGAGCCGCTAGGATTACAGCTGTGCATCACCATGCCCAGCAAAAGTTAAGGATTCCTTACCATTCCTATAGCACCCTGCTTATGCCTATTCTAGCCCTAGCGTTTATTACCCTCTATAGAAACTGTTGCTTGCATGCCTTTTCCCTTTCCTAATCCTCACCGCAGTCTTAGTTTGTTGCACAATCTGTTGCAGAGTAAGATTTAGTAGTTGTGAATAAATGAATAAAGCCTAACATATGAGCAAACCATGCAGAAAACCTTGAGCCAGTAAGAAGTTGTGAGAATTAAATCCTTTTTCATTACCCCTTATTCACTATCTTGATTACATGACCTTTCCTTTTCTCTATGAGGCCTATTTCCTATCTGTAAATATATTTTGCTCAAATCCTTTTCAAGAACAAAGCAAAACTCTTCTTGAGTTCTCTTCTACATCATTCTGCTTATCGGCTATCCTTCCTATCCCAGCTCACAGCCAGACTTCTCTAATGAGTTGTCTGCATTCGTTGCCTATGCCTCCCCACTTCCTACGCAATCCACAACTTCATTCTGGCGTCTATGTGCAATACAATATTGAACCTCATCGATGTCACTGAAGGATTCCATGACACTAAACCAGTGGCTATTATTAAGTCTTCATCTTACTGACTTCTCAGAAGCAGGCTTCACAGTCACTCATGCCCCTGTATGCCTCACCCTCATCCTATCACATCAC
This sequence comes from Aplodontia rufa, assembly GCA_004027875.1. Classification (NCBI taxonomy): domain Eukaryota; kingdom Metazoa; phylum Chordata; class Mammalia; order Rodentia; family Aplodontiidae; genus Aplodontia; species Aplodontia rufa. The sequence continues at coordinate 9,951 of PVKS010035531.1, read as the reverse complement.
ACAGATTTCCTCTTGGCACCGTGGATGGTGCTGCTTAGTCTGTTTGTGGGCCTATCTTCTTCTCCATGTTCCTTGAAATCAAGTCTTTCTCTAGGTCCCTTCCTTTTTAGTTGACACACTGCTTTTATATAGCCTCATATATGCTCTGCATGCTGGTTATTCCCAAATCTAGGATCATACTCAATATACACTTTTGAAAATTCCACAGGCACTTCAAGGAGAACGCACTAAACACTGAATCCAATGTTTGTGACCATGTACCTCAATCTATCACTCCATCTATGTTACCTGTCTCAGCAAATGGCACGCAGATACCTAGTCAAAAATTATAGAAAATAGATAGAAATATTTGAATCCTATTTCATTTTTTTCCTATACCGTAAAGATCATTTCTACTTCTTAAGTGTGTGTCAAAATCTAAAATCTACCTTTCCTTCACTGTTTGTAGACACAGATTCTTATATAAAGTCCTCATCACGTCTCAGAAAGACTAAGAAAGTATTACAACTGGATGCCATGCCTGAATCTCACAATATTCACATTATTCCTTCATAAGTCTGCCTTCCTCACTAGATTGCTCTTTGATGGAAAATTATGCATTTCTGCATATTTGCAATTTAGAACCTGGTACAATATGTAATTAAATATCTCTATTTTATTTCAGTGTTTGTGCCTTGTGATCAAGCTGCAAGAAAATGAAAAACCTTAAGATTACTCTAGAGGTTAATATTAAAAAATAGATAAGAAGCTTACACAACTCAATAGAAATGCATTTTTAAAAGTACTTTTTTAAAAAATAGACAAAGGATTTGGATCTATTTTTACTAAGAAGACACAAATGTCCAACAGGCTTATAAAAAAGTGCTCAAAGCCACTAATTATCAAGGAAATGTATGTCAAAAGCACAATAAGTTATAACCTCACATCTATCTGGATATCTATTACCAAAAAGACAAAAGATAAATTGGACATCATTGCACGCATCTATAATCCCAGTAACTTCAGAGGCTGAGACAAAAGGATCACAGGATTTAGGCCAGCCTTAGCTACTTTGAAAAATCCTGTCTCAAAATTAAAAAATAAAAAGTGCTGAGGATGGGACTGGAATTCTGGCTCAGCAGTTAAAGCGCTTGCCTGGCATGCACAAGGATGCGGGTTCAAAGGCCAACACCACATACACAGCAAAAGAGCAACAAAATCCACATGAGAAACTAAATAAAATCATTTCTCTCTTTTTCCCCTCTCTCTCAGTCCCTCTCTCTTAAAAAAGAATAAAGTACTGAGGATATAGCTTAGTAATAAAAGCACCCCTGTGTTTAAACCCCAGTACAAAACAAAAATTAAAAAAGTAAAGGAAACAAAAAGGAAGAGAAAAAATAGTTAATAAATTCTACAGTGGATATAAGAAAGCCCTTAAGGACTGTTGGTAGTAATCAAAACTGGTAAATACGTTATGGAAGGCAGTTTGGAGGTTCCTCAAGAAATCAAAAATAGAACTACTATGCTATCCAGAGACTTCACTTGTGTATATATATCCACTATGTATATATCCAAAAGAAATATGAAATAAGTATTTTCAACAGATATTACATAGCATTACTCAACAGATAATTACATACAGAAAATGTGGTTTATATGCACATTTTTTAATACTGTTCAGCCTTTAAAAAGAATGAAATCCTGTCATTTGTGACAACATGTATAAGGCTACAGTTCATTAACTAATTGAAATAAGCCATACATAGAAAGACAAATACTACATGATCTCACTTAGATATATAATCTAAAAAAGAGGAACTTAGAAACATGCTCACCACACACAAACAAAAGGTAATTACGTGCGGTCATGGATGTGTTAATTAACTTGATTATGTAAATCATTTCATAATATATACAAAAAGCATATCATATTTCATACCTTAAATCTCTAACTCTAACAAATTGAAGATTCTTTGTTTTGGTTATTAATGTTTTATGAGTGTATTATAGTAATACATAATAATGTGGTTTATACATCCATGGAGTATAATTTGCTACATTTTAGTTCTCAGTACTTCCCCATTCTCTCGCTCCCTCGTCTGTTCTCCTTCCCCTACTCCACCAATCTTTCCTCCATTCATCTATTGTTTTTAATTGGTGCATTAGAGATATATATAAAGGTGGGATTCACTGTAGAATTATACTTAAAATAATCTGATCAATCAATCAGTTGTGTCAGTGCAGTGTATAGACAGAAAGGTAAATTTATAAAATTGCCTAGTACTTTTTTATTGTTTTCCCATACTTCTGAAGTTGTCTAGCATGGAATTATGATCAATTTTAACAAAACAATCATTCAATCCTTAGTTATCGATTCTTATATTTTAAAGATTTTGGGACTTAACTGACCTTTTGTTGCTCCTTTGCAAAAAAGTTTTGACTAAACTATTAGTAATTTTAGAGAAAAATATTGAAGAATAATAAAGTGCTTAGACGAACATAGTTTTCAAGAACATTACCAAACTAAACTTAACCACAGTAAGTCAATTACAAATTATACTTGTCTATTAATTAAAATCAAGTTAATCAAAGATTCTATTAGACTATGATTTATTAATTTTTATGTACTTTACCTAAGGTAATAAAAATACATAAATAAAATTAATTCTAAATCCTGAAGATTTTCACCGATTCAAACTGGCTATCTCTTTAATGAGTTTGATTTAGCAATGCCTATGGTATCTGAATAAATATAATTTTGAGGAAATAATATATTCTTTATTGATTTTGTGCACTACATGCTTTTATCTTCAGAACAATTGGATCTTCTATATATAGATATCTGTGTACATTTGATTCCATTGAAATACTCAGGCATCTCTACTTAATCTATTTTCAATTTAGTCTTGTCATTTATACCAAGTGAGATAAACATTTTGCTATTCTTCTTCTTCTTCATGGGATTATTTGTATTAAAGAATAGGACTTGATTTGAATGATTCCATTTCATGTCCAGAATTAAACAGACTTAATTACTGCTCTTTATATGCTTTAGTATTTAGTAATATTATTTCCTCTCCTGTTATGCTTCTTCTTTTTTCCAGAACATTTCTTGCTGTTCTCATGTTTATTTATCCTGGTGAACTTTAGAAACATTGTGTTAAGTTTTACCTGAAAATACATATGTTAGTATTTTAATTAGGATTGCCTATAATTTATTGATTAATGTAAGCAGAATAAAGATATTTTGAATGTTAAATTGTACTGTTCAATAAGTTGGTGTGTCTTTTCACTTATTTAATCGCTTTTTTAAATTTAATAAAAGTTTATTTAATCTTGCATTTCATTATGCATCAGTTGTTTTTTACTTACTGTGAAAGTCTATTATATACAATTTAATTAATTCTGTATTTTTCTTTCCACATACTTTAAGATGGAAAAAGTTACCAATTGCAATATTTAAAACAGTGTATTTTTCAATTGATGATTCTCACTTTTTCATGATTACCCTTTAGCTATGGAATGGCATCAGCCTTGGCTTGCTCTCTTCATGATTTTATGACAAGGATTCCCTCCTAAATGTTAAGATTATCTCAGTAAATGTTTAGTTTCTAGTATATATAAGTCTTGCATATCTCTTGTGATATTAATGCCCAGATGCTTTAAATTTTATAGATATTTGTGTGTGAGATTTTTCATCGATTTTATTTTATATCTGGCCATTTTTTTCTAATGGGGTTTAAGTTGATCCTTTGGGTTTTCCATTGGAGAATCATGTATTTGTCATACAGTTGTCTACTTGCATTGACAAGTATATCTAAAAATGTATATTACCATAATAGTTTTATATGCAGCTTTCTCTTGTTCATCATAAGCTGGCTGTGTATCCTTTCATTTTATTTATGTCATTGTCATTTTGTTGGCTTGGAGGTATTATTTTTTTCTACTAACAAGGTTACAACAGTCTATCCCTTATTGCTTTTTCTTCTCTTTATAATATTGAAGGTTGATATTTTATTTATATATATCTAGTAACATTGTGAATTTAAATGGTATAATTAAATATCTACTTATTGACATCATGGTTAGATGATGTCTTGATTTTTCTTTATGGATAAGGAAGATATTCATGTTGTTATTCTTTCCACTTTCCTCCCTCTAACACTTCCAGACTTTTGTCGGGTTTATTATATTTTTTACATTATCAGTGTTTATATTATTTCATTGTGGTCTCTAATTATAAAGCATACAGTATTTCATTTTATATTGAAAATTTTAATAGAATCAGTACTAGCTCCCAGCTTTTCTATGCCAATGCACATTTTTTTCAAAAGGGACTTATCAGCATTATTTGCTGTAAGAAATTCTACAGATGTGATTTGAGGTTATGACCACTTCTTTATTTAAATAAAGATGGAGTTTTCTCCATTTTTTATTATTCTTTCTACAATTTTGTGGAGGATTTTATTGAAGGAAATAAATTGGAAATGTTATTAATCTGCCATTTTATATGATGTCTTCTGATTTATTGCTTCTTAACGAACTGTATGCCTCATAAAATTGTAAAGTCAAGAATTTTGGAGTCCTAGATCTCTTATATGTTAGCAGTAGGACTTTTGGATATTAATTAACCTCTGTGAATCTCAATTTCCTTGTTTTCTAATAGTGGGTTTTCATAGGGTAAGTGTATTTCCAAGTTTCCAGGAAGTCTCATGTTATAACAATTGCCTCTCTCATGTCACTTCAGGTTCCTAGGACTACATAAGCCTCAGTATACATACACACATGAAGAATTCATAGCAATCCCTTCTAATAATCATCATGGTCATTTTTTAAGAGACAGGGACAGTGAGAGAGAGACAGTGAGAATTAAGTTTTTCACGTTGCTTTCGTTGCACCGACGCTTCGTTGTGTACCTGGTGCCGGGGCAGAAACCGCATCCCTGCCTGTGGCAGGCAAGCACTGAAACTGCTGAGTCACTGCTCCAGTCCCCAAAATGGACTCTTTATATAAGTACGCACTGAATAAAGAACATTATTATGTAAACTTCATTTTTGTACAGGAGTAAAAACAAAATTTGATTTCAATATCTGAATAAATGAAAAGAAGTTGGAAAAATTTTAGGAGGATATCAAGTGGAGATATATGGATACATTGAAATAATAAGAAGAAAATATTTAAAACTATTTATCAACTCAGTTTGTGAATATGAGAAATGACTGATATGGCAGGAGCTGGTCAGACATCTAGTATCTCCCTTCTATTTAGTAGATTTATTTACCTATATGAACTTGCTCATTGAAATGGAAATTACTTTCTTTAAGGACTGTGACATTCGTCTGTACTATTATTAAACACTTTCCATATTCTTTTCACTATTTCAGCATAAGGGAGGTAATAGGTTTTATGCTACATTTGCCTCTGGGCCAAATATTGCTCCTTAACTAGCAGATACAATGAAAACCAAATGGGCAAAACAAGAAGCAGACTAAATCTTCTCTGCATTTCTTTCTCTTCTTTAATATTTGCAAAAAATTACCATCTTATTGATTTAAAATATATCCAAATAATATCATTAGAACTAAATGTAAGTGTGCATACTTGTGCAATGCAATGAAAATGACTAATGCTCATTTCAAACTGCTTTCTTCTTTGTAGAAACATCATTTCTGCAAATGCTTATCTCTACTGTACTTATATCATGAATATCCATATCAAATGAAGATGGTTACAATTGAATGAATATTAATAAGACTTTTGCTTTTAATTATGTCTTTTTTCAGAATTTATATGTTCATATGCAGTTTTACTAAACAAAATGTCAATATTGTTCATAAAATTGTTTTTTCAAAACTAATTTTGGAATAATGACTTCATTACAAAAGGAATGCACATAGAGTGCTTTTAATGAGTCATCTTGGATTTTTTCAGTAGAGCTATGTGTTAAGACCAATGTGAGGGGCTGGAGCAGTGTCTCAGCAGTTATGGTGCTTGTCTGGCATGCACAGGTTCAAACCCCAGCACCATGTACACAACGAAGTATCAGAGCAATGAAAGCCACATGAAAATCGAAATAAAATTGCTTATCCATCTCTCTTTCTCTCATCATCCCTCTCTCTTTAAAAGAAAAAAGAAAAACAATGTGATATGCTATTTCTATGGACATGTTATTTTCCATGGTTGGGGTAAGCAAAATACATATCACACATTCCTTCAGTTAGGCACTAATGTTAGCATTACCCATTCGTTTAATTAGCAACTGACTTTAGTATCTTTTAAAGCATATTCTAAAAGTAAAATTAGTGTAATGTTGCCTTGAGAAGTAACAACAGAATAGTAAAGAAAGAATCATGAATTAAGTCATAATTTGTATAAAATACAGTATTTAGCGAAAGAAGTCTTACATACCAATTTGGATTTGATGGATTACATATTAAATCATGGGTGTAATATTGGCTATTTTTAAGGGAGGTTTTAGTTTAAACACCATAGTACAATATATAATGCACAAAATATAGTATGCACAAAAATTCCAATAAATTGTAATAATGAAATGGGGAAATAAAAACCATTAAAATTTGAAAGAAAATACAGATACAAATGGTAAACATCTCAAAAGGTGAATGGATGGAATTTTTAATGATACAATGAAACTACAATTTAGAATTTCTTTTGTACTGAAGATTGAACCCAGGAGTGTTTAACCACTGAGCCACATCCCCAGTCCTTTTTATTTTTCATTTTGAGACAGGGTCTTTTTTTTTATTTTTTTTTATTTTTGAGCAACCTTACAAGATTTTAACAAAACAATATAAAATGTGTATAAGATGTGTATATATTCTGGACATTGCAATTATCCCCAGGAGTGCCCCCCCCAATTACCCTCCCTTATCCCTCCCTTCCCCTTCCCATTATAACTCTAAAAATAGTATTAGATCATAAAGCATTACATCTTATCTGAATTTAACTCATGTTTCTAGACCAACTTTCTCATTGTCCAGGGTCTAGTCCCCACCTCCACAGATGAGTGGAGACAATCGACCCTTAGATCTCTGGGTTAAGCTGATTTAACTCATCATGATCTCTTCCATAACCATCCATTTACCCTCGAAGGCTGCAATGTCATTGTTTCTAATTGCTGTGTCTTGCTAAGTTGTTTACACTCTTGCTAAATTGCTGAGGCTGGCCTTGAACATGAGATCCTCCTGTCTCAGCCTCCAGAGTTGTTAGTATTCCAGGTATGTGCTACTGCACCCTCCTCATTTGAAAAGTTTTGTAAATTTTATTCCATACAATTTTTAACCTCACTATTTTAAATTATAGGTATTGAAAACACTGAAGATAAATCCTTCAGAACAGTATTAAGAGAGGTTTATATGCCTAATATATCAAGAGTACATAAAAATCAAGAAAACACTAACATGCCAACATCAAAAATGAAAAAGAGGCATAACTATTAACAGAGGAAATACAATCAGTTCATCCATATAAAGAATTCAACATAATTAATAACTAAGTTCATATCTACCCATATATATTCATGTTGAGGAATGGTGAGACAAAGCATCTCTGACAGGCATATAAATTATAAATTGCTGCACATTTTTGGAAAGAATGATGAAAATATTTATCAAAGACATTAAAAGCATTCATATCATTTGATTCAGTAAATAGCCATCTAGAAATAGAAAAGCAAGTCAATGTAGACAAAATCCATGTTCAAGGTATGTATCAGAATATTACTTTTTTATTATTTCAGAATGTTCTTACACAATGAAGGGCTTTTTGCTACACATTTATGTATGCATACATAATGACAGAGTAGCTCAAATCTGATTCTGTTCAGTATCTCCTCCACTTCATCCACTCCCCACTCCCTTGTGTCCAATATAATGACCCCCCATTACATATATAAATGCCCATTTACATGCATATTAATTTTCTGAAATTTAAGATTTGAATTTTTAAAATTTTCAAGTATTAATTGGCTTCCCAGTGGAGTGAAGTGTTCCACACAGAATTATTAACCCCACTTTTCCCCTCCCTCTCCACCCACCCTCTCTCCTCCTCCCACCCTCTTACCCCATTCATAACCATACTTCACCCAGACTATGTGATACTTGCAATTTGGTGTGTCTAGTAAACAAACTTTTATAACTTTTACCCTATCCTTGGTTTTACTCTATCTTGTGCAAATGAGAGAAAACATTCGACCCATAAGCTCTGGGTTTTGATTATTTCATCCAGCATGATACTTTTCCATTTCTATCCATTTACCTGTAAAAGCTGTGATATCGTTCTTTCTAATAGCTGAGTAGAACTCCGTTGTGTGTGTGTGTGTGTGTGTGTGTGTGTGTGTGTGTGTGTGTATGTGCGCCACAGTTTTTTTTTCCTTAGGGAGAGAGGGACAGTGAGAGAGAGTGACAGAGAGAATCAATTTTTATTCAGTTTGTCACATGGCTTTCATTGCTCACTTAGCTGTGTACGTGGTTTCTGGGGTTTGAACCTGGGTCCTCGTGCTTGCCAGGCAAGTGCCGAAACTGCTGAGCCACTGCTCCAGCCCCAAATGCCACCGTTTTTTGATCCATTCATTCAGTGAGGAGAATCTGGGTTGATTCCATAATTTAGGTTTAACTATTATAAACTGAGCTGCTATATATGCTGATGTATCAGAATGATACTTTTAATAGGAAAAAGTATCATGTGGTCCAATTATTGGATAATAAAATGTTTACAATATTATTCATTCATATGACATACTGTAGAAACATTAAATTATATTTTTAAACAGGCATTTTTTATATTTCATAATACTGAATAAAAGAAAAAATTATCTGAGCCTATTAAGATAGAGATGACAATTTTTAAAGAGTGTTTAATAATATGAGAAATTCTACTTGTGTTGGACAGACTCTTTTTTTTAAGAGAGAGGGACAGAGTGTGACAGAGAGGAGAAAGAGAGAATCAATTTTATTTACTTTTTCATCTGACTTTTGTTTCTATAACATTTAGTTGCGTATGTGGTGCTGGGGCTTGAACCTGGGTCCTTCCACATCCCAGGCAAGCACCGTACCACTGAGCTACCACCTCCACCTTTCTGTTTGACAGACTCTAAAGTTAACCCCTCAAGAGTTCTTCCTTTTCATCTTCATATCTTTGTATTGCTCTCCTCTTGCATGTTTGCAGGACCTATAGCTTTTGTGTAACCTGCAAATGTGATGAAATATCACTTTTGTGATAACTTTTCATCAGTTTTAACACTGATATTGCTAGTAGACATCGCCCCCACCCCGCCATTTCTGGATTTCATGAAGTAAGTTGGCATATTATGATTTCCCTATGGAGAGGACCACATGGTAAGGAAGTTAAGGGGCTCTCCAGCAGATGGCCAGTGGGAAAAATTGGCCCTCAGTCTGATAGCCTGCAAAGAACTGCATCCTGCCAACAACCACTGGAGCTTGAAAGTAATTTGTTTCCTTAGTTGAGCCTCACCACTGGACAGCATCTTAACTGTAACTTTGTGATGCACTCAAATAAGATGTAGTTAAGCTGTGACTAACTCCTGATTCATACAAAGTGTGTGACAATAAATGTGAATCATCTTAAGCCACTAACTTTCTGTGATACTATGGATAGAAATAGCTATTTAATCTGCTATAATAATTATTAAACAAAAAGCAGAATGAAAACCTGTCTATACTATGCTTGCCATTCATTTTTTTTTTTATTTTTTGAACAACCTTACACGATTTTAACAAAATAATATAAAATGTGTATAAAATGTGTAAATATTCTGGATATTGCAATTATCTCCAGAAGTGCCATTCATTTTTTGCTGCATAAATTGCTCCCAAACCTCAATGGCTTACAAAAATACTCATTTTCAAGTTGTGTTGTATGTTTGTGGCCTCAAGGCAACTATGCTTCCTGTAACTCTGCTTTGTTTTCTGCCTCTTTTAATAAAAGAAACGC